>MAVT02001038.1:0-17496 GCA_001702395.2 Diaporthe helianthi | reverse complement strand
AACCTTATTGCTTTTTTTAAAAAAAAATAAAGAAAAGTTTAATTAAATAATTAAAAATTAAATAATTTTTAACTTTATATAAAATACTTTATTTAAGCGTTTTTTAAAAAAGTTTGTTTTTTATATATAAATATTTACAATTTAATTAAAATTAAACAAAACTAGTAAATAGATTTAATAGCTTATAAACTAATTTATAGTTATTTTAAATAAAATAAAAAACTTAAAAAAAACTAAAAGCTAACTTATTTTTTAGTAGAAATTTATTTAAAAGAAAATATAAAATATTTCACTAAAAAAGCCAATACCTAATAGAAAGCCTATAGAATTTATAATTAAAAATATTTTCTAGTAATTTAGCAAAATTAACCTAAAGCATTTTATTAATTATTAAATATTCCAATATTAAACTTTAAAATTTAATATTATTAAGGAATTTAGTAAACTTTTTATAGTTAATATTATTAAAAAGGGAAAAGTTTAAAGTATTACTTTATATAATAATTAAGTTGCAATTTCTATATTTAATAGAATATAGTTTTTACTTTTAAAGTAAAATATAAAAGAAAAAGAAGAAAATAAAATACTTATTATAACTAAGCTTTGTAAAAATATTATTATTATATACAACAAGGCTATATACAATTATATTAATACTTTAAAAGTATATAAATAAGTTTCTATATTAGTAATTCTTTTTAAATACTTTTTATAGGTAAACATTATTAAAATAGTTTTTAAAAAAGATAAGTATACTACAAAAGAAAAGTAAATAAAGGTATAAAAGCTTAAAAAAAGTTACTAAAACGCAAAAAAAAACCTTTAAGGTTTTTAATTAAATTACTATAATTATATTACTTTATTGCTTACTATATATACAATAGGTTTAAAAGGGGTATATTTTAAGGCGTAGGGAAAACTTACTATAAATAAGCTATATAAGTAGTTATACTACTGCGTAGATTTTAAAGCTTTTTGAAAAAGAATAATATTAATTTTTTTTGCTTTACATTTTGTATTTTATTTCTAATTAAAATATATAAAATCTATTTCTTAGCTTCGGGCTACTATTTAACTTTTTTCCCCTTTTTTCCTTTACATCGTTAAACGTGCCTTTAGCAGCATCTAGCAAAGCGATAACCTAATACTATTAGGTTTTCGTTTTCAATAGTCTTATAAAAGTACTTCTTATTATAAACTTAACGTACTTAAAAAGGATATTAAATATATAAAATATATTAAAGACACCTAAAAGAGTATTAAAGAATAGGGTTGCTTTTATTAAAGCTAAAGAATATTTTGAAGGCTTTAAAATAAGTATATAAAACTATTAAACTACTTAAAAATGAAGTTTATTAAAGTAAAAAGGCTAGAGTTGTAGCAGAAATAACTGTAAATTCATAGCTGTAGTTATAACTTTAAAACTATATGTAGTTTTATAGTTTATAGTTTTGTAGTTTTTATAGTTTTAGTACTTTGTTATTTTGTAGGTTTTGTAATTCACAGCTTTATATTTTTATACTTATAACTATAAATATTATCAAACTATAAATGTATTTATAAAACATTATATTAAAAACCTTATAGAATTTATATTTATTTATATAATAAAATATACTCATTACTTTTTAAATAATATATTTCTTCTAAAATTTAAAATGAAAATTACAAATAGTTTAAAATAAAATACTAGATTTAATACTACTAATAGTAAGTTTAAAACTTATAATAATAACTATTAATAACTAGTAATAGTACTAGTAATAATAAAATATTAAAAAGAATTAAAAAAAAAGAATAAAGAAAAAGTAAAAATAAAATTAATAGTACTTATAATAGTACTTATAATAGTACTTATAATAGTACTTACAATAGTAATTAGAATAGTAATTATAATAAGGCTTATAATATTACTTATAGTAGTACTTATAGTAGTACTTATAGTAGTACTTTTAGTTTTATGTTTTTATAGTTTTCTAGTTTCTTGTTGTTTTAAAACTCTAATAAAGGCTACTATTTAATAAGTCCTTTTACTCTTTATAAGTTTCTACTTAATAAGTAAACATAACTTCTTTACTTTTACAATTCTTTCTAAGCTTAGATAAAAGATAAATAAGGGCTATAAGTAAGGGAGTAGTAAAGGTAATGGGAATTAGTAAGGGAGTAGGAAATAAATTAGTAGTAAGCTATTTATATATAGTTTTATAAATATCTATTAGCTTTTAGCTATATATAAAATTTTAAAGTACTAAAATATAGAAGAAGAATATACTTTATAAGTTTTAATAAGCTTATAATATTAAATAAGCTTAAAATACACTATAATAGCATAAGTAAAGATTCGCTAATTAATATTCATAGTAGTATAATATATATAATACGTAGACTAGTTAAAATTAAACTACTTATAGTATATACCTTTTCCTTATCTTAAGAAAGTAGAGTATATAGAACCTTAATAGAGTATAGCTTAATTAAAATATTTCTCTTTTCTAAATTATTTGATTCCTTTTATTTCTTACTTACGTACTACTATACTACCATTTTAGCTTAGTTTTCTTATCCTCTTAGGTAGATTTACTCTAAGGGGCTATAAATAGACTAATATTATTAAACGTATTTAAGTAAGCTTATTTCTTTTACTCCTTAGTAAGGTATACTATATAGGTAATAAAGCTCTAACAAATCTTTTTAATAAGCTTATACTAATCTTAGAGTTAAGGTTAGCACGTAATATAGAGAGTAAATACATAAATATAAAAGATATATACTTTATTAGTAGTTTATATAGCTATATAAATAGTATTTGTAATACTTTATAAATAACGTATTATACATATATATATATATAAGTATATATACGAGTATATAAAAGTTTATTATTTAATTAAAAAATATTTAAAAGGGTTTAGCTAGCTGCTTTAGAATTCTTTTATTAAGTAAGGTAATTAAAGAACTTATAGTCTTTTATATTAAATTAAGTATTAGAAATATATAGTAGGTGCTAATTCTTTCTTATTATTCTTATTTAGAGTAGTATATTAGTATTATTCTATATAGAATAGTAGTTACCCTACTCTATTTAGATAATCATATATTATCTAGGAGGTATATTATAAGCTATTAGCTCTACTTTTAAGTTTATAACTTTTAATAAAAATAAGCTTCTTATACTCTTTTTACTTAAATAAAATAGAAAAGCTAATTTTCAATATTTAATTTACCTTACTTAATTGATAATAGTTAGCTAAATTAAGAATATACTATTAAATTAAATAATATAAGTAACTATAAAAAATATAGTAATACTAGTAGAATAAGAAAAAGAAAAAGGAAAAGTTATAAAGTATATAATTATAGCACTTTTAGTTCTACTAACACCTTTTAAGTATAGGAAATACATATATACTATAAAGTATTTTAATAAAATAAGAGTCCTTTTAATATAATAACTTATAATACTAGTATTAAAGAAAGTAGAAATAGGTATAGAATTAATAATAATAGTAGATAAATAGTTTCTTATACTATATTTAGTATAAATAAAATTAAAACAAAAAAGTAGAAAAGCTTAGAAGTTATAATAAATAATAAGAAGACTTAGTAATAGCTATAAAAATACTAATTCCTTATTTTATTCTTTATATTCTTACTTTAGTATAAAATTATTAAAGTTAATTTTATTGTTAAAATAGTATACAAAGAAACTATAAAATATACTTTTAATAATACCTTTATTATTATCATTAATTAATAAATTATAAACTAAGATAATAATATAAGCTTTAGTAGTAATAAATTTAGTATACTTTTAACTAAAAAGTAATACTATACTAATATAGCTATCTCTTTTAATATAAAGTTATACTTAGCTATTAGTAGTAAAGCTATACTTAGTAAGTTTAAAAAGTATAATTTTTATATTAAAAGTATTGTAACGGTACTAGCTTATATACTATTATAAATACTTAATAGGCAGCATTAAGTATTAATGTATTTTAGCGAAGCGGTATACTTTAGTAGTAGTAAGTAATCCTACTATTTTAATACTTAATACTTAGGGCATAGGTTTAAACTTCTACGTTTAAAAAACTTTAGATTAGGTAGAGGAACTAATCTAGGATTTACTTATAAAGAGTACTCTAGAGTAAGCTATATAGTATACTAATTGCAGTACTATAATAGTTTATTTACGAAGCGACTTAATTAACTTAACTATACTATATAAGCTCCTATCTTATTTAAGATTTTTTAGGTATTATATAAGCTTTATAGCTAATTTAGTATAGTACTATCTAAACTTATATATTACCGCTTTCTAATATTTTACATTACGCTTAATAAGGCTTTAGAGAGGGAATATAATAGTATAGGCTTATATACTACTATAGATACTTAATAGGTGGTAATAAGTATTAATATTTTTTAATAAAGTAGTATACTTTAGTAGTAGTAAGTAATCCTTCTATTTTAAGTACTATATAGTTATTAGGTAATAGTTATTAAATAAGGCTATTATAGCCTTTTATAATATTTTTAGTAGTAGAGTATAATAGGCTACCTTAAGTCCATTTAGGGCTTAGTAAGACCCTGTCTCTAATAGTCAATAGATACACAGTACCTAGGTTAACTGTGTGTTATGTATATTTGGGCGTTTTTTCCTTACCGAGGTACCTAACAGCACCTGCGTCTTGGCACTGCCCTCGGCGCGGCAGGCAACTGATTAGATAGGGGTGCGCACCAACTTCGCCCGAGATCCAAACGTCCATTCTCCACTACCCCGGCCAACTCGTCACCACAGTAAGCTCCGCCGCCGCCGTCGCCGCGATGGACGCGGTCGCGCTGAAGCCGCGGGTGCATGAAGATCTCGGTGCCCTCTCCATTTCACCGTACGCTACAACTGCCTTCAGGCATCCGGCCTATGCTGACCCCGACGACATCCTGTTCAGACTGCCCCGATTAGATCAGACTGGACGCGGTCCAGCGACGCTCGCGGGCGTCCATCATCACACGGCGCTTCGAGCCTGCCAGATTATTGCCAACAATGCGTTCCATGGATACCTAGCAACTGATCGGGACGGTCGAGATGCCGTCGCCGTTCCACAAGACGGGATCTTAAGTGAGGATGACTACTGGTTTATTGTCGAGCGGCGCGATGGCGATGACGAGGTTGAACAAAGACAAGGCCGTGACGTCTACCCGGTCGTTCCGAGTTTCGAAGATTGGCAGTTCCCTCACCATGACTTCTTGGGTCTGGGATGGGACGCTGACGACGACGCGGCTGCTTCTCCTCTCCCCGACTTGCCTGTTCCTCATGATAACACGGCACATCCTCCTCCCTCTATCGTTCGAACAGCAGTATTCGCCATCCCCGCCCTCCCGCGCCCTACGCGATGCGTCCTCTCAAACCATAGCTATTCGATTAACAAAGCACACCTGGTCCCTTCTGCTAGTGAGAAATGGTTCCGAATCAACAGCATGAAACGATATGAAGATGAACAGCACCCTACCATGCGCTTTATCCATAACACGCGCAACACTCTCACCATACGAGCTGACTTGCATACGATGTGGGACGCCCACATATTTGCCTTCGTTCCTAAGAGAGGCCAATTCGTGGCCCATATTCTCACCAC
Organism: Diaporthe helianthi; assembly: GCA_001702395.2. Lineage (NCBI taxonomy): Eukaryota > Fungi > Ascomycota > Sordariomycetes > Diaporthales > Diaporthaceae > Diaporthe > Diaporthe helianthi. The sequence continues at coordinate 11,860 of MAVT02001038.1, read as the reverse complement.
GCCTACACTAGGGAGCCGGGAGTTTGCCGCTGAGTGGCACAACCAGCCGGCTCAAAGATATGTTTTCAAGGATATTGCAAACCAATATACATTCGCCAAATTCGCACAGGCTGTATTTATGCTCTTGAAGCCCTTCATAGCATTTGCCCCGACAGGAAAGTATGTTGCTAGGCTACATGTCAAAGCTGGCCAGGCGGAGGAGTACGAGGTACGAAAAGAGTGGTTATCTGGAACGACTCTACAAGACCTATACAGTGGCGGTGGCTCCAGAAGGGCGAGCGAGAGCCCAAGCAGCAGGAAGCGTTCTCGTTCCCAGACTTCGGCCAACGATAGTGACGATGAATGGGAGTGGCCGCGGCCGCCCCAGAAGGCTGCTCGAGTGAGCCTAGAGGCGGACGTGTCAGAACGCCACTGTGGTGATGAAGACTCCGTGGCCTCAGAGGACGAAGAACGGGGAAGACCTCGCGAGCGGCGGCAGCGGTACGGGCATGGCAGGAGCGAGCATACCGTGGACACGCTGCCCTCGTTGACAGATACCTCTGCAGTCGACGAGGAAAGCCTGCATGAGAGCTCGTCAGGATGTGATTCCCCAGGGGTACTCAAAACTCCGGGCCCCTTATGTGGAGATAGCCTGATAAGTCAGAGCGAAGATTAAGAGATCATCTTGCATCGCTTGCGATACCACTCAGCCATCTGGAGTATCACGCAGTAGTCAGTAGACCCACTATTACCACCTATTTATAGTACTCTTTCTAAGCAGCTTCCTCTGCTCAGAACTTCTTCCTCTTCAATCAACTCGATTCCACTACGCTCGATTACTCGTAACGTGATAGCAAGGCATTCCTTCCTCAAACCACGATATGATGATATGATGTCAAGAAGCGCGTTCTCAGAGTCTAGCAACGGTTCCCCAGGTTGTTGAGTCCTCCACAGATCATGCCGAAGACCCAGGTGCGGATCGGGGGGAGCCCGACCATGGAGACTTGACCAGACCGCGCGAAGATGGGAACCCGGATGTCGAGGAGAAGGATGTGGGGAACGACTCGGACGAAAACTCGAGGCAAGGTCCGGAAGATGACTTGGATGCCGAAGACGAAGTCCCAGACCCGGATGTAGAGGAAAGGTTCCTTCTCAGACCAAGAGGACTGGGCCGTGCAACCTCTGCCGCGACACTTGCCGTGGAAAGCACAATAATAGTCAGATGGGTCTCGCTGGTTGATATAGAATGGGATGTTCTCGTTCCTCGGTGCCTTACATGCATGGTCCTGGCAGTAGGACGAGTAGGTCCAGGTTCTCCTGATGGTGTCGTTGCGGAGCAAGCCTCCCAGCCATACAGCAGCAACTAGGGGTAGGAATTACCCACCATAAGTACCCACAGGTACCTAACGCATAAATCTAAGTCCTTCGTACCTACTTATATAAGTAATTTTTAAAATATTTAGTTAGTTAAAATTGAAATGAACGGTATTATAAAATATTTAAATTATTATTTAAATTATTATCCTAATTTAAAGTACCTTTATTATATAGATTTCTATAGTTTATAATATTTTATAACTTTCCTTAAAAAATACCTTATTATAATATAAATTTAAACTAAGTAGAGGTATACTATAAAGCTATCTCTTCTTATAAAAGATGATAATATTACTAAGTAGCTTATAGTTCCTAAGTACTATATAGTTACTAAGTAAAGGATAATTACTAAATACTATAAAGTTTATAAAGTTTACTTAGTTAGTATAAATATATTATTAGTTAATTTACTTATAATAATAATATATTATATACTATAGCTTAAGAGTTTTACTTAAATTCTTTAAGCTTACTTAAGCCTAGCTATTCTACTATAGAGTAAAAGGTAAATATTATATTACTAAAGTTTATTAAAGTATAATAAATATTTAAGACTTTATTATAATTAAGTACTACTTATTACTAGTACTATATAAATATATCTTAAAAGTCTTTACTTTATAACTTAAAATCCTACTCTTATTCCTTTTATATATTATAGTATACTACAAGGATAACTACTTCAAAGTTAAGCTACTTTATTTATTTTATTATAATTAATATATGTATACTTGATTTGCTTAAAAGAAAGCCTCTCTTAAAAGTTATATATTTTATAATCTTCTATCTTATTTATTTTAATAAGGATTTAGTTAAATCTTACTATAATATACTAAAGATTATAACTTATATGTATATAAGTATTTATAAATATAAACTATAACTAGTTACTATATAAGTATATAAAGCTATATAATATCTTATGTATAGTTATCTTTCATAAGTTATTATTCTTACTTAAACTAAATTTTAATACTAGTTATATAAAGTAAAAGATTTATCAAAGCTAAGGACTAATAATAATACTTTCAAGTACTTTTTAAACGTCTATTTCTTAAGGATATTAAGCTATACTTTATTAAATTTATACTAGTTAAAATACGTTATAATATTATTATTAGTAAAACAATATATTAAACTTAGTACTTTATTGTTAATAAATACTTATATTAAACTCTTTAAATAACTAAGAAGTAAGCTATTATAGTATTAATTATGTTTTATAATAGTAGTTTCCTACTTTAAGTTATTATTAAAGTTAGTTACTAAAACTAAGATATTTATAAAAACCTTAAATAAGCTATTACTATTAAAAGTATTATTACTATTTAATATAATAAATAATTATTTTATTACTATAGCTAATATAATACTTAGTAAAAAGGATAATTATAAATTTAATAGTCTAAATTATTATTACTTTTTTATATTCTTTATAGTAAATATAATTATATATTATAGTATTTATATTTTAATATAAGTAGTAATAAGTAATTATTTAATCTAATATACTTTAAAACTTTTTAAGTAACTAAAAGGTACTTATCTGTTATAAGTTAGTTTATAATTAAATTTCTTGGTATATTATTAGGCTAAAGTAGGTTAAACAGCTATTATAGCTATATAACCTCTAGTTTAATACCTTTTAATATAGTAAGGTAATTATTTACTTCCTTTACCTTTTAAAAAATAGCTTTAAGTAAGAAAGTTACTTTCTATATAATAAAAATGAAATAAGTTAAATAGAAATAAAGGTGAAACTTTAAATTTCTAATAAAACTTTATATACTTGGTCTATTTAACTTAACTTAAAATATATTAAATAGTATTAGATATTAGCTATATTACTCTATTAATAAAGTATACTTTTAAAGTTTTAAGATTCATATTACTCTAATTATGAGCTAGCTTTGTTAATTAAAGTCTTTAGCGTTTTAATTAAATAATATATATCTTATAGTTATTTAATATTAGAGCTAGGGGTAATGCCTATATTTAAGTCTAAAGGCATTCTACTCTTAACTTTATATATAACTATATAGGTATATAAAGTATATAAGTAAGAGATAATAAGTTACTCTTAGGTATTAATTAAGTTAAAAGAAGGAGGGTTAATTATACTAAAAACTCTTTATAAGTGGAGGTGTTTATTTATATAATCTATATCTAGAGTTAGTATATATCTATTACTACTAGGATAATATAAGGACTATTTACCTATTTTTCTACTCCTAGTTTATAGCTTTTTTACTAAGGATATAAAAACTTTTTAGTATATTTAAACTATATTAAATAATAATATAAAGAGTAAGAAGGGTGAGATAAAAGTACCTTTAAAAAGTAACTACTACTATAATTATAGATATATTAATAGCTTTATATATAGCCTATAGGCTTTTAAAGACGGGTTTGATAGTAAAGATACCGAATAAAAGAATAATAAGGGGGGGGGAAGAAAAATATTATTATAGCTTAAGCTATAAGGGCTTTAAGTAGTAAAGTAAGAGGTAGTTATAATACTATACTTATAGTTATATATAGTTAAATTTAACTAAAGTAAATAATAGCTTAAATATTAGTATATTTAAATTAGAAACTAGTAGTATTATAGATAATATTAACTAATAATAATGATAATTACTCTTATTATACTATTTAAATTATATACCTAGGTATACAAAGATACTAGTAGTATATAGTCCTTCTATAAATCTACTAAGGGGAAAAACTATACCTTAGTAGGCTAGGTAAAAACCCCTTACTACCTATTCTCTATAAACTTATAGTAACTTCGTTATAGCTTTAAAAGGGTATAAATAGCATTGCCTATACTAGAAAATCCTTAGGAAGAGAGGAGCCTCCTTTTATTATATTAGTATCCATTAATATTACTATAATCTTCTCTATTATTATCCCTAATAGGATGGTAGTAAGTAATTAGTAAACCTTTAGTAGAATCCTAGGTCTTTAAGTATTTAAACTTAGCCTTTATTATAACCTTTTTCTTTTCTTCTTTTTTTTAACTATCCCTTTATCTTTTATAAGTACCTCTACTTCTAAGAGGTTATTAAAACCTCTTTATACTTTATTCTAACTTACTCTAAGAAATACCCTTTTATATTATTTTTATAACCTTTTTATAATCATATTAAAGCCTGTATTAACTTTAACCTTTTTTATTAATAGTAGCGATATTACTTTAACTCTAGATATAGCTAATAGTAGCTTAGGTAAGTGTTACTACCTTTTTAATAACTTTAATAAAACTTTTAATAAAGAATTTTATAATATTATAAAGGTAATTTGTAACTTTTATCTCTTATATAGTAATACTACTATAGTAACTCCTTAGCGATTTTATAGTAAGATTACGGTATAGAAGAAGAAGAGTTTTAAATAAGCTACTAAAGAAGGTTATATTACTAATAATAAGTATTACTATAGTTTTTATATAAAGTATCTAGCTATTAAGTTTTATTTTAGTATTATACCTTATATTTAGGTAACTAGTAAGTAACTTTATAGTAGTATTTTATTAACTTTTCTACTAACCTTTACCAGTATTATAGTAAAAAAGATATATTTTATATTCCCTTAGTAACTATTAAGGTAACTACTATTCTATAAATAAGTTATTAAGCTATTATAGTAACTTTATATTAACTCTACTAATAAATTACTAATATACTTTTTAATACTAAGGTTTAAGTAGCTTTATATAACTATATTTATATTGCCTATTTATTTTTTAAAACTAGAATTTTTCATAGTTTTATAGCTACTATAACCTTTATAAGCGTTTTTTATAATCTCTTAAGTATTTTACTAACTATTTATTTTTAGCTTAATATTACTTAGGATAAGTATTATAATTAGTATAACTATGCTTTTATTAAGGATAAAGGTTCTTTAAAGCTTTAAAAACCTAGTATTAATATTAGTAAAATCCTTAATTAGTATTTTAGTAGCTTTATAAAGGGTTTTTAGGTTATAAAGTAAAATATTACCTTACTTTATTAAAAGGTAGGCGTAGAGGGTTAAAAGAACGCTATAGCTAATTTTAAAAAGAAGGAGTAGCTTTAAGGTTGCTATAGTATTATATTAAGTATTTCGCTATTGTATAGTTTTTTAGTTAAAGTTTATAATTAACGCTTTATTAAGTATATTAGGTTAGTTAGATAATAGTTCTTTATAGGCTTTACCCTTAAATTAAAATAATATTAAAAAAACTTTATTATACTTTTATAAGGCTTTAATATTTTTATTTATTTTACTAACTTTATTTCTTCTTTACTATAACTCTATACCTTATTTGCTTAAACTATATTAAGGCTTATATTTTACTAGTAGGGGGCTATAGTATATAGCTATAACTTTTTAGTCCTTAGTATAAGTAAGCTATATAAATTCTAGCTTTATAGAAAGTAATCCTTTAAATATAAGGTTTTACTTAACTACTTAGTAGTTAGTTTACTATTACTCCTAAGGGGCTAGTATATTATTATATTAACGCTATTTCTTTTTCTTATATTTTAAAAGCTTAACTAGGATTCTAATCTTTATTTTTATATTTTTAGTTTTAACCTTTTAGTAAAGGCTATACTTGTTAAACTACCTTATATCTAAAAGCTATTATATAATACTTTTAACTTTTTTTAAATTATTAAAAGCTTTTTAAAAGTTATATTTAAACTATATTAATAAAAGGGTTATTTATAATTATAGCGAAACTATAGTATAAAAAACTACTAAGTAGTATACTATCTTTCTTTTTCTATATTTATAGTATAGTGTTATAATACTATTAACCTTTACTTTATAAAGGAAAGCTTTAAGGCCTTTATTTTCTATATAGGCCTATATTAGTAGGGATGCCTCTACTTTAGTAAGTAAGTATTATAGCTTCTTTACTATAGAGTTAAATATAGGGAAGTTAATAACCCTAAATATCCTTCTAATATAACTACTTTAGGCTTAGAAGTTTACTTTTTACCTTTACTTCTAGTTATAAAGTAAGGTATTTTTAGTAATAAGAAGGTTATCTAGCTAGTTATATAACTAGTTCTATTATACTTTACTTATTTTTACTATAGGTTCCTAGCTCTATTTAGGCTAGCCTCTTTTAATGTTATAGAGTTTTAGCTATATCTTAGCTTATCCCTTTTTAATAAGTAACCTTATAAGGAATATAGTAAGCCTAGCTTTAAATATAGCTACTTATAAGTTTATATAAAGGTTTAGTAAAAGTATCTTTATTTTTATTTTAAAGTTATAAATAGTAGTCTTCTTACATACCCCTAAAACTACTTATAGGTACTATAACTAAACTACTATTATAAACTTTAGAAGGCTTTTTAGCTAGCCCCTAGGTATAGTTAGTATATACTATGCTAACGCTTTATAAAAAATAACGCTCTAAATATAGGTTATATAAACCTATTAGGCGTAGTTAGTACTATATTCTTATATTTTTACAATTTAAGTAAAAGCGAGTATTTAAGTTTTGATTTTAGCTTATATTTATATAATATAGGCTTACTAGCTTAGTTTTTAGTTAAGCTAAATACTTGGAAATCTAGTATATATAACTAAAAAAAAGTTCTTTAAATATTAGTAACGTAGTTCACTAGTCAGCCGATTATACTACCTTACTAATTAGTTTTGCTAATTCCACTAACTTTAGCCAACCTTAGCACCCACCAAGTATAAAAAAATTAATTACATTTAGCACTAATTAGTACTAACTAGTTTTAATTGCTTTTTTCCAATTAATTTCATTAATTTAAAATAATTAGCAGGCCTATAATACTAGTTGGAAATAAACAACTTTTAGTAAGAAAATTAGCTTTCCTACCAAAATAAACTATTTCAATCCTATATAATTAATCTTAATCTATACTAATTAACCCAACTATTTAGGTGGTTTGCTACAAACTACTAAAAAAAGAGCTATTATTTACTTGGAATCTAAATAACTAGCCTCTTTTATATCTTTCTTACAAGTTCTTGCGTTATACCTAGTCTTACCGCAATTTCTACACCTTTGTTTTATTGATTCGCTACAAACTACCTCCTTATTATTATTAGCCATTTTACTAGCTAGCCACTTCCCCTTTTATTTTTCTTTAATTATAGCTTAAAAGCTTTTAATACTAAGTACCCCTCTAAGCTAAACCCAACTTCTTTTAGCCCTCTAGCGCTTAGCAAGCCTAATATTAGCCTTTTTAAGAGTGCAAACTTAATTATTTAAAAAAATAATCTAATATACTATTGCTTATACACCCTTTATAAACTTTCTAATTACTTAAATAATTAATATAAAAAAGCTACCCTAGTAGTTTAAAATCTTGCCTTTAATAAAACTTAATTGCTAAACAATCTAATAAGCATTTAACAATATTTGTAATTCCTATTTTGCTAATAACACAAAAAGGAATTATACCAATATTTGTAAGCAAACATCTAGCTTTAAAATAATAAAATCTAGATCCTATAAAAAAATACTAGCCCCTCTAAACCCAGCCTTTATATTTTCTTTTGTAAAAACCTTATTATAAGCTACTTTAAACGCAATAAAAAACTTAAACTTAGTAATATAGTTAACTAAAGCCTAAATAAACATATTAATCTTACTACTATATACACGCTTTAATAGTAAAAACAATACAACATCTAGTAGCTAAAGTAGGTAAAATAAGTATAAAGGCATACTAATAGGGATAATGTTATTCTCCTTGTAGTACTATTTAAACTTCGCTAATATATAGCTCTTATATCTATCCAAAATAAGTATTTAATACTTGCCCTTAGTTTGCTTAATTATATATTTATTAAAGTACTAAATTTATTTAAAACTAGTTTTATTATTTATCCACCTATTTAAAGTAAGCTTAATTATCTAGCTTAGTAGAAAGCCAAACTCTATTATCTAGTTAGCAAAGTAGTAAGCGCCCTAAATAATAACAAACAACGAAATATACCAACCCTTCGCGTTAATATACTTAATAGCTATTACTTATTCCCAATTTCTAGGTTAAATGGATTTAACCTTTCTATATCGATTAGAATATATAATAACCATTACTATAGCTATAACGCCTATTATAAAGCCTATCTTGTTAAAGTTATATAAATCGTTATCCATAATCCTATACTTAGCCATTATATTGCGAAGCAACCAAAACTAATTCCTAATAATCTCTAGATTTTCGCAAAAAGCCCTCTAGTAGTTATAACGCCAAAAAAATCTAGTTTTCAAGCTTAGTTATACATCCATGAAGCGTTATACCTAATTCTTGTTAACCAGCTTATTATCACGCAATACTAGCAAGAGGTTAGCTATATCTTCTACACTAAAAAACTATATTAAAAATCCTTATGCATTTTGCTTAAATATATATTAAATAAGCATTTGCTTTTCAACTAAATTAAGTTTATATTATACAACGCGTAATTTTTTGCAACAAAGTTAATTATTTATCCTATTTTATAATATAGTATAAAAAATATTAAAGATTTAAGTAACCTAGCGTAAACTTAAGGGTTTTTTTGGTTTTTTTTGGAATTCTTAATTACCTAAAGAGCTAGATTAATTTTATCTTCTTTTAAATAAATTAGCATTGTAAGTATTAATTTCTAGTGTATTAAATATTTAAGTAAAAAAAAGTAATACAAAAATAACGCGAAAAATAGAGATACAATTTACACCAAAAACATAACCATCCACTAAAACTTTAAACTTTCAAACTAATACTATAGCTTACTAACCACTTTAAATTAATAGAATTAATTAAAAATAAGCAATTAAAACTAGTTAGTACCAATTGGTACTAAATATAATTAATTTTTTTAAACCTAGTAGATACTAAAGCTAGCTAAAGTTAGTAGAATTAGCAAAACTAATTGGTAAATTAGTATAATCGGCTAACTAGTGAACCACGTTACTAGGTTATTAATAAGTTTTTATTTTTTTATAAAGTAGATTAGCTTACTTTTAGTAAAATTAAAGCTTATTCCTTTTTCCTTAGCTTACTAATTATAAACCTTTTATACTTTCTTAAGGGTTTTATAGTTTTATTATAGTATTTAGCTACTAGTAAAAAGGTTTATATTATTTATAAACCTTACTACTACTATACTAGTAATATTATATAGTTTTTAGTAAAATAATATAATATAGAAAGAAAAAAGGATTAGTAAAAGTAAAAAGCTTTATAAAACCCCTATATAAATTATATATACCTTTAGGCTTTATTTATTAAAACTAAGTTAAAATAATGATCGTATAAAATAAGAGTAAATAACTCTTATTATCTAGTTAAAAATCCTTATCTAAATAAAGATTTTAATAAATATTTTATAGTAAACTCTATTAAAGGCTCTAGTTATATCTAGTTAGAAAAACAATAAAATACCACTATATTACTATATCTTTAATATAAAATTAGTAATAACCTATATTATAAGTTCTATATTTTAGTACTTTTAGTTTTTTATTTAGCTTTTAAAAAAGACTTTTATTTACTTAGTATATAAAGCTAGATACTATATAAGTATAACATTTATAACTTTACCTAAGCTACTAAGTAAAGTAATAAAGCGCTAGCTACTTACTTATATACTTTCTATTATTATCTTATTTAGCTTCAAAAAAAATACTATAATATCTTTTTTAAATAGCTCTAAAAAGTAGCTAGTTTAAAAGCTACCTTATATAAGGGTTAAATTAGCTTTATAAATATATCTTTTATATATTTTAATAAAACGAATATTAAATAGGTTTTTACCTAAGACTTTATTGTTTTTAATTTATATAAAGGCCTCTTTAATGTCTTTATAGTTAATTATAGTTTTATTTATTATATTAAACCCTTTTAAAAAACTAGCCTTAACCTCTTTTATAGTAACCTTAGAGACTACTATAAGGAAAAAGTACTAAGTAAAAATATTAGCTTTAGCGTTATAATTAAATACTAATGTTTTATTATTATAAACTAGTAGTAGTATTTTAGTAGGTTTAAAAGCTTAGTAGCTTTTTATATAAGCTTATTTTTTAGAGTTTAAAGTAGCTCTAGCTTTATTATAGCTTTTATAACTATATTATACTATACTTAGGCTTTTACTATATAAATAACTGATATTTTAATATATAAGGCTTTTTTAAGCTTTTCTTAATATAGCTATAACTTATAGGATTACTAAAAGCGTTTTACTTTTCTTTTTACTTAAATAGCCTACTTAACTTTATTATTCTACTATTATACTCTCTTACCTACGTTATAGCTTACTCTAGGCGTACTCTTATCTATAGCCTTATAAAAAAACCTAAAAGCTAGTTTTATTTTATTTAGTACTTTATAAATATATTAATAGGCTATAAGGGTATAAAATATACTACTACCCTTATTAAAATAATATAGTTTATTTTCTTTTAGCTATATTATTAAAGAGTTTTGTTAGGTTTTAAGTAAACTTATTATAAGATTATTATAACCTATTGGATATAGTTTAACCCTAGTAAGTTAAAGTAGCCCCTATATTCTATACTAAGGCTTAATAAAACCTAGATATAGTTTATAGTAGAGTCCTTTTCTATATAAGCCCTATATTAGACTTAGGTAGGCTTACTATAGGGGGTAAAAAGGTAAAGGTTCTATTACATTATTAGGTTTAGTAGAAACTTAACCCCTTTAGATATTTATTTATACTTATTTTATTAGGGTATATATACGTTTATATCCTTTATTAGGATAATAGCTTTAGGTAGTATTAGTAAAAAGTTATAAAGAGTATAAAAAGAAGTTTTTTAGGCTACCTACTACTACCTCTATAATATATATTTTAAGTAAAACGTAATTACTTCTCCTTCTATTATAAGTATAATATTAGCTTAGTTAATCCTTATTTATACTAAATACTAGGCTTTTTAAATATACTTTATAATATATAGTATAGCTTTACTCTTCTTCTATTATACTATTTAATAAAGTTTACTTCTAGAGCTATATAGTATTACTATACTCTTTTAAAGGCTTATTTCTTATACTATAATAAAGTTAAAGCGCTTTCTATATTAGTATATTTTTACTATATTCTTATACTTCTTTTATTAGTTATATATAATAACCTTTATTTTTAGGTTATAGCTAAGGTATTATTTATATTTAAATTATAGTAAGGTTTTTTAAACCTAAATTAAAAAGCATTAATAATACTAGGCTTTTAGCTATTATTAGCTAGGTACTTTATAGTATACTATCTTTATTCTTGAAATATAGGGTAAAAATATAAAATAAAGTAAGTACTAGTAAAAGCCCCTTTTTATATTAACCTTTTAGCGCTAATAAAGGTAATTAGCTACTTAATATATAATATTTTAGAATAATTCTTTTACTATAACGTCAAACACTACCAAGTTGCGCACCTTATTGAGTTGCGCACTTTTCAATATTATTAGCATAACAACCCAAATTACAGCACTATATTAATTAAAATTAATTAAAAC
>MAVT02001036.1:386-17524 GCA_001702395.2 Diaporthe helianthi | reverse complement strand
TTTACTTTTATAAGCCTAGAAGCCTTTATATAAGTAGCTATAGTATTAAGCTATATTTTAGGGTACTGAGTCTATTTATACTAGTACCCTTTAGGTTAAAGGCTAAAGCTATTATAGTCTATAAGCTATAATCTTGTTTAATGCTATTAAATACTAGGTAAAAGTACTATTTACTATATAACTTAGGTATATTATTTAAAATAAGTAATATTAAATAGCTACTATTACCTTATTAAAGGTTCTAGCTCTACTCTTTAATATACCTCCTCTTAGTAAAAGTAACTAAGATAACCTTCTTTTATAAAACTACTTAGAAGTAATTAAAGAGACTACTAAGATAACCTTAAGTAAGGTAACTATATTATACTATATAGATATATAGCTTTAATAGCTCTACTATAAATAGTAATAAATATAGAAATAAATTACTAACTTTATTTCTATACTAGAGTAGCTCTCTACTTAGAAGTTAGCCTAATAATAATAAAAAAAGTTAATATATTTTTAGAGATATTAAAAGACCTTTAGCTAAATTTAAATATATTTAAATATTTAAGAAGATATTACTTAAGCTTACTTAAGTATAAAAGCTAAAGCTTTAAGATTCTAAGAGGTTAAAAGCTTTTAAGAAGAGGCTATAGCTAGATAAGACGAGAGGCCTAGTTATAGAGATAATAAATAATTAAAGTAACTTAGTTTAAAAAAATCTATAATTATAAGTCTTTTTATCTTATACTTAGAGAGGAAGTAGTTAATATATATTTTATAATAAACTACTAGAGTTTTAAGTATATAGTGGGTATATAGGTATATAAGGTATATAGGTATATAGGTATACTATTATAAGTCTATAAACTACTACTTATATATATTAATAATAAGCTTAAAATCGTTACTACTATACGTTTTAAGAAATATTATAAATAATCGTTAGTAAAAAACTTTCTACACATTGATTAATAGAAACGAATTTAATATACATTTAACGTAAGTTATTATATACTAGTAGGACTTTTAAAAGATTAGTTAGAAGGGGTTGAAAATCAAGCGTTTTAGTGAGAACCGGTGATTTAAAAAGGGGTGGTTCATGAAGGGGTCTACTGACTTACAGGGCATACAGACCCCTACGGGATGAAGTAGTTAGTATAGGATACACTCACACAGCGCCACCTACACGGTCAGAAACGGTAGGAGAGTAACCTCGTAATTGAGAAACGGTTGAGAGGCGAGCCAGCTATCGGCCAGCAGCGCCTAAGAAACCACTGGCCAGCTTTACTGTGAATTTGCACTTGATGGGAGGGCCAGGCACTGGCTACCAACGTTCAAGGCAGGTAACCGGGAAAGTTCACATATCATAGCATAGCACAGTGGTACGAGGACACGAGACGTGGTAGAACAATTTGATTCATAACCGTAAAACAAAGAAGTTGACGGCCAGCTAGAGCGGCCAGTCGAAACCTTTCCATCAACATGAGCGATAATTCAAGCGACACTGCAGAAAACAAAATAGCCTAGTATACCCTAACAGCCAGCATCGCGATCAGCCAAGTGCTGACCGGATGATGACGTCCTCTGGGAAAGGCCAAGACTGGAAGGTGCGAACCAAGGAAAACAACCAAGCGCTACCCTCCAGTTCATTTTTTCAAGAGCCGAGCAAGGAGCATCTTTTTTCTTCAATCGATTATTATTGTGTTGCACCATGCGCGATGGCGACCTGCTTCCAGTGGTCGCGGTCGGCCTCTAGCTTCCTTATCTTCTCCTCGAGCTCCTCGAACTTGATAGCCTTTCGCTCACGAGACTTGCGAGCGGCGAGGGTGTTCCGCGCCCGCTTCATGGCGACGGTGTCGTTGGGGTCCTCGACAATGATGGGAGGCAAAGGCTTGTCGCGACGACGAGAGTTCACGCCCGAGACAGAAGAGTGGCGGCCCGTTGGCGAGCTAGAGTTGCTAGACTTGCGGCGGTGAGCTGGCTTCTCGACAGTTTCAAAGTCTTCGGACTTGGCGGCAGGCAACTGGTCGACAGCGGGCGCGGCAGGGGTGGCCGCGACGGGGTTCTGGTCCGGGAAGAGCGGGAACCAGTTGCTGCTGTCGTCGAAGTCGCTGGAGCCAAAGTTGGGAGAGACATTGCAGCTATCGTTGAACTCGGGCGATTCATTGTAGATGGAAGGCGAGGTCAAAGCAGTGAGCGCAGTGGAGTTCGGTGCAGACATGAAGGGCTCGTTCATCAGCAGGTCCTGGGGCGAGACCGTACCGATGTGGGAGCTGTGCATGGAGCTGCTCAGGTCGAAGGCCATGTTGGCCGGCGACGATAGTGCCGAGGCGGGGGCGCCGCCCTCGAAGGCAGTGAAGTCCTCAAATTCGAAGTCTGAAGGACGTTGTGAGCGTTGAGATCCTGAGCGAGGGAGCAGTCTCAGGATGTGGCTCTTACCTTGGACGTCCATTTTTAGGGCTGGTGCCTGGTTACCGTTACCTTGTTGGTTGAACAGAGGCACAGGCGGCCGTTGCCGGGACTGAATCTGATTCTGGTTCAAAGTAGCGGTCGAGGAGGGTGCAGAGGAAGCGTAGAAGTGGTTGTTCTGCGCGTTAAACCGATTGGGAAAAGCCGGGGACGAAGCAGTTTGGCCCTGTGCCTGGAGTATGTGTGCGGCTCGCTGACGTTGCAGATCCTGGGGAAGATGCCAGGGGCTCTGTTGTTGTTGTTGGTGGTGGTTTGTGTTGAGCGATGCACTTCCTGTGGCGGAAGATTGGGAGGCAGGGCGGTTAGGGAGATGACGCTTCGGCGTATCGAACAAGACGAAGTCCTGTCGAGGCGGCTGTAGGTGCTGTAGTTGTTGCTGATGTTGCGCGGAAGTTGCCGGCAGGCTCGGTGAACTGGAGGGAAGCCATGTTGACTGGGAATCCGTGGTGAAGACTGGGGGGTCTTGGCCGGGGATGGTGGCGGTGGGGAGACGCGAACTTGAGCTGAAGCTATTCAGACTAAAGTTCAGATCGACCTTTGCAGGAAGAGCTGAGCGAGTGGGGATGTTGGGGAAGCTGGTAAAGTCTGGAGACTGAATTTTGACTGATTTGCACGGGGGCGGGCCACGAAGGGACTGATTTACAACATCTTGAGGTGTTATCTCAAGGTGTTCTGGTGTATGTGTGAAAATGTTTGGGGTTGGGGAGAAAGAAGGAGAAAGGGGAGTTAGGCGGCGTCTGGGCTTGGGTGGCGGGAGGTTTTAAAAGCCTGAGGCAGGTTGTGTGCCCACCCGGGCTGGCAGCCAAAATGTGTGCTGCCCCGCCATCCGTCTCCCTTCCTCGCCCTCTCTTCCTCCCTTCACGCTTGCAGGGGTCCCCAGTTTGCAACTATGAGTCACACGCAGCACCGTTTTTCAACTACTATGTTCACCCCCCCATCTCCTCTCATACTCAGTTCAGTTCTTGTGGTATTATCTACAATTCATCAAGTTTGACAAACGGTCTCACAGGCAGACAACACAGTCAAGTGAGCTGTTCTAAAATTGACTACTACTGTTCTTATCCTCATTGATTGTTCAACTCACCTCATCAACCTCATCAACCTCATCAACCTCATCAACCTGATGGAGTCCTACAAGGAAGGACTCTATGGATAATTGCAAGGGGTGCATTTCAGAGTGAGGTGTAGGGTTATCATCATCCATTCGTTCCTCTAGCTCTCAGGAACCCAGCCTGCGCCTTTCCTATTCGGGTCGCCGGCTTGGCCAGTACGAAAATGCGCCTCGTTGCGATCCCACTCGACGAAGGAGCTGCCTGGCTTACAATTTTGCTTTACGGCATGCTGTGCCATTCTACAGTGCCAGATTGCAATCTTGATCGCGTAAAAAGCCACATGTCCTCAAGAGCCGGCAACAACCAGCTTAGGGCACAAGACTTTAGGAACGTTGCTGCCTGTGTGCGCATTGCGCCTTGTGCCTGGGCAAATTGTTGTTGCCTTCTTGGGACGCTTGCGCACTCAATTGCGCATTACCTATGCTGCCACACGACAAAAACGCTTACCAAACACAGATCACGATGCCAGACCGCGACAATCAACATCCTACACAGTACACTAGACCGCAGACAGGACACCCGTCCAGATGGACCATGGATCTTGGACCATGGCCCACCGGCGTGCCTGGCTTTCCTTCGTTCCCCACAACTCAATTCAGTAGTGTGCCCTGAAACAAAAAAAACCACAGAGCCATGATGAGGCCCTTGACCCCGTCGTCCATCGTCTGGAGCAGCAAGAGCAGCAAATCAGCATGATGAATTGAATTATGAGTCACTTTTTCCCTGTCGTGGCCGGAAACTTGCGAAACACACACAGCAGAAGCAAGCGGGAAAGAGGATGCCACATCTCATTCCCCGGATCGGCATTGGAGCAGTAGTCTACCTCCTCCTCCTGGGGCTACCAGACTCCGAAAGAATGGAATGCCATTTTCCAACCCCGTTTCCGATGGCCGAAGCTGGTACGGAGTACGTCCGACCCAAACTAGTCGATCCAGCCGACCAATCCCTCGGGATCCTGTGCCAGAATTTGGCCTCGGGGGGGCCTGCCTAGCCTGGGCTTTGACCTCACCCTTCAACTAATGCAAGCCAACTCTCTCTTTCTATCCATCTGAATGTACACGTGTAGGTCCATACATACACACATACGTACGTACATACCAGAGCATGGGCACAAAAGTACCCGGCGAAAACATTCAAGAAAGTTTTCCCAGCGCCTCCTTCTTCCGCCGCAGCTGGCACTGCGCAGAGGCGCACAGCACATCTGGGCCTGACCAACCAACCAACCAACCAACCAGGCGCACCCTGTCCCACCCTACACAAAGCACCTTTCTGTCAGCACTGCAGTAGGGCGCACATCACCAGCCACCTTGTGTCCACACGATCGGCCAACAAGGCCAACACATTATCCCGTCCAACTGCGTCCAACGGAGGAAACAAATCAAGAGGAACAAAGCAACCCCCCCCCCCAAGACCAAAATGGGCAAGTAAGTCCTCGGCAACGGGGGGCTCAGTCGCTGGCCCCTAATATCCGTGAGGTCTACAGTAATAAATTACAAGAACAGGGCTTGCAGGTCCTACGGAGTACCAAGATAGGGCCAACTCTATCCACGAGTCCTCTCTACTGTCCTTTTACACAGTACAGTCCTGGCAACTAGGACCGCACCACCGGGGCTACGTATCCTGTATACATACAGTAGTGTAGTGCCTGGGGCCCCCTCCCCCCATGGGAGCGTAATTTCCGCCTTTTCGGGATCTGGATTCTGGACAATTCAACCCGGCGCTGGGGTGGAGTGCACTGGGTTGTCTCTACACATGTATCTCACAAGGATGAGTGATTACTAACGGGGCGTTCTCGTGGGAAGATTACTACTGCAAGACGAAAGGCGTGCGGACTGTAGAATGGGCTGCATGCACAGTAAGCACGCGCGTCCAAGGCCGGGCGGGCGGGCCCCCGACTGCTTTTCGATTACTGTACAGCAGGCAAGCAAGCAGGCAAGCACATACAACGATAAGTCCAAACTCGTGCAAAACCCGGGCGTAAACCGGCTTTTGTTGCTTTCTTGTCTCCCATGTTACATACAGTACACATTAGCAGACTGGCAGCCTCTCCCCAAAGCGGCGTCAATGGTCGAAACCCATCCAAACTCCGAAGGGGGGGTCGGTCGGTTAGCCGGTTTTAAGGTGCCGGATCTCAGACCACTGCTTTCGTCTAGCAACCAACCCCCCTCCCCCATCTGGGTAATTTTATTAGTCCTTTTTTTTTGGGGGGGGGGGGGGTGTGGTAGTCTAGTCAGTCCCGCTGCCGGAGCCGATGCGGCCTGCTGGTTATTTATTAATTAACTGATAGGGCGCAAAAAACAACGTTGCGCGTCTCTGTGTTGGTTGTTGATCGGTGGATGTGGTGGGAATGGGCACCACCACGTCCATCCATTCCGGTACGGGCAAGATCCGTATCTATCTGAGTTGAATGTCCTGATCTAGATCTAGTGAGGCATGTAATGTAGGAGAGTGGATCTGCTACGATGGGGATGGTTAAATATTCGCAATTATTATGAGGTTATGCTAGACACACTGTTTCTTATTCACCATCACAGGCACAGACACACAGCCTCAGACAGACAGCCAGCCAGCCAGCCAGTCAGTCAGTCCGTCGACGCACCAAGACGTAGAATAACATAAACATGAATGAATTGATGTATTCCACATTCTTTTGACCGCCCTTTCCGAAACCAGACCCTTAGCCCCTTGCCGATGCAAAGTTGACGCGGAGAAAAAAAGAGGAAAGAGGAAAAAGAGCAGGGAAGAACGCTGAAAGTAAGAACCCCAGCAATCAATCAGTAGTAATTTACATTTGAAAAAACTTAAAAAGAAAGACACACGCTCCGCATCAGGAAACCATAATGAAACCACGTAGGCAGGCAGGCAGGCAGGCATGAATAGCCGCCAAAAGCCCGGGTTATCATCATCCAACCACACGTCGTCGTCAAGTCCAAGCCAACAAACGCAATGCACGCACGCAAGCATGCATGCAAGATGCGGCAGGATCACTCGCTCCTGCGTCTCCTCCCTCCCCCCCCAACTCCACCCCACTTGACTATCTCACCTCGTGTCACCTGTGCCGCGCCCTCTCTCATTCGGATGAAGCCCTGAAGGTTCAAGACGACGCGGGAGCCCGGATAAATCGCCATGGCTGACCAGCTAGGAACCACCACCACCTCCTCCTCCTCCTCCGCGCTGCGCACCGCCGCCACCGCCCCGTGGCCTCTTGTTCTGCTGGACCCCGGGCGGCGCACCCCCGGCTTCCGCATCGTGAGGCCGTTTGTTGCCCGGCTGGAAGTTCTGTGCCCCGGGGTTCAGGTTGTTCGCCGCCTGCCCGCCGCTGGCATTGCGGTTCTGGAAGCCTCCGCGCCCGCCGCCGCCGCGTGCTTGGTAGGTCCCGCCACGACCGCCGCCTCGAGGCGCCCCGCCCCTGGCTGGTATGGGAATGCCCGTCCTGACCTGCTGCTGACCGTGTTGGCCCTGTTGAGGCTGGGTCTGGTTTTGTTGGCCCTGAGGAGCTGCCTGTTGAACCGCGGCCTGGTGCGGGTTGGCGGGCAACGATGACTGTTGGGCCGATGCGAAGGGGTTGGCCGCAGCCGGCGTCGGTTTTGCTGGGATTCCGGACGCGAATGGGTTTGGCTGTGCCGCGGCCGGCTGCTGGGTAGCCACAGCCACTGGGGCTGGCTTTTGCGGAATGGTGCCGTTGGCGGGCGCAGTAGGTTTGTTACTGGACGCTGCGGCTGTAGGTTGCGCGCCTAAGACAATAATGTTAGTTTTTCTTGTATTACGCGCATTTCCTGAAAAATTGGGTCAACGTACCGGTGCCGGCTGCTCCCACCGTCTTGTCTGGCGGCGCGGGCGAAGGGGCAGGATTGACAGTCACCTCTGGTGCTGCTGCTGGCGGTGCCGGTGGAGGCTTCGCAACCTTGGCCTCCTCCCACACCTCACCAACACCACGCTCGGGGGTCTCCTTGGCAGCGGTCTCAACAACGTTGAGCTTCGCTTGCGCTCCCCTGAACTTGTTCTCAGCCATGTTGATCCTGAGCGTCGACTTCTTCGATGCCATGAGACCCGCCTGTTCCCTAGCAGCCGCGATCTTGGCCTCGTGTTCGGCCTTCAAGGCCTGTTCCGTCTCGTCCTTGACCTTCTTGGTCTCCGCCTCAACCTTCTTTTTCAGGTTACTGGAGATGATGCTCTTGATCGTCGAGTTCTCGCTAACAACCTTACGAGTGTCGGCATCACTGAGTTTCGAGAAGTCCGCGACGAGGAACGCTGAGAGCTCCGTGCTTGGTGTCTGCGGCGGGTGCTGGTTCGTTTGCTTGGTCGGTGTCGCTGCAACGGAGTCGGGTGGTCCGGCCGGTTTGCTCGCCACCTTATTCTCAGCCTCCCATATGGCGCGCTCCTGTTGAAGTCTCAACTCGTACTCGCCTTGCAGCTTCTCCTTTTCCTTGGTGAGCTCAGCTTGGTTCTTGGCCTTTTCCTCAACCAACTTCTTGTTGAGGGCTTCCCTCATCTTCTGAGACCTCGCATCGACGATCGCCTTCTGGCTCGTTTCATACTCGGACACCTTCGAGTTGAGTTCGGCCACCTCGGCCTCCAACTCTGTTACCCTTTGCTCAGCTCTTGCCAGTTTCTGTTCTAGTTCAGCACGCTCTGCGTCAGATGTTGCCGCTGGGGCGGGTTGGGCCTCAGCATCACCGCCAGTCTGCGTGGCCTCGGTCTCTGCTGGTGGGGCTGCCTGTGGCGTTGGCGCTGGCTGCGACACTGCCTCGGCAGGCGCTTGAGATCCGACTTGCGCGCGAGCTGCGTCACGGTCTTGCACAGTCGTGGCCAGTTCTGAGCGCAGCCTCTCAACTTCCTGGTCGGCAGCGGTCTTGGCCCCATTAGCAGCAGCCAGCTGTTGCTGCGCGCTCTCAAGTTGCTGCTGCACCTGGGTGAGCTGTTCTGATGAGACCGCCTCGGATGGGACCTCGGCAGGAGGTTCTTTCGTGGCGCTGGCAGACTCGATTTGCAGTTGAGCTTCGCTGAGCCTCTGCTCCAAGACGGATTTCTCTTGACCAAGGGCATTCTTTTCCTGGACAGCTGAGTCGAGCTCTGACTGAAGCGAGATCAGACGTTGATTGGTCTCGTCCAGTTGCGTTTGCAGCTGTGCTTTCTCTGCGTTCAACTCGGCAATCTTGGTACTGTTCTCCCTATTCTTGTTTTTGGCTTGCTCGATGATCTTTCCACGCGCTGCTGCCCAGCTGCTCTTCTCTGTCTCTAAAGTCGTCTCAAGCTCGGTGACCCTGCTCTTGAGAGGCTCTTCGGCCTGCTTCAACGCATCCCGTTCGGCCTCGAGCTCGGACACCTTCTCCTTCATCTGCTCCAATTCGGCAGGGTCCACGCGTCCATGTTTGGTGACAATACTTTCCACGCGCTTCTGCCAGTGGTCTCTGTCGTCGGTGAGCTGCTTCAACTCTTCCTGCAAGAACTCCTTGCTGCCTTCAAGTTCAGATATGCTGGCCCTGAGAGGTTCTATCGTTGCCTCCAGCTCTTTGATCTTGGCGTTCTTTTGCTCTAGTTGACGTTCGATCCGCTTGTTCTCGCTTCGTAAGGTGCTGTTGCTTTCTCTTATAAGGTTGAGCTCATTCAGCTTGTTCATCAACTCTTCATGCGACTTGCTGGCACTGGTATCGTTCCTGGCTACGCGCTCCTGCTCCAGCTTCAGCTGATACTCTTCGAGTTGTGCTTGCTTGGCATCGACCTGCTGTTGCAGACGCTCGGCCTCGCGGTTCTTGAGGTTGTACTGAACCTCGAGGATCTCCTTCTCACGGTGTAAGTATTTGTTGAGTTCCGTCAGGCGCTCGACGTCTGAGCCAGGAGCAGAGTTGTTAGTGTCATCTGTGGCTTCCATGAAGGCGGTGCGGTTCTCCTTGATGGCAGCGATCTGTGACGTGAAGCTGTGCAGCTGTTCCTGCAGGAGCTTGTTCTGTTGATCCGTCTCTTGTCGCCTCTCCTTCAGATCAGATATCTCTTGTCGTAGTTGTTGCTCCCGCTCGGCGAAAGACCTCTTGTTGTCGTCTAGGGTGTGTTTGGCAGATTCGGCCTCGGCCTTGAGCGATGCCGTATTGGTCTTCAACTGGTTGTGCTGAGACCGAAGCGCCTGCAATGCCTTCGCAGCGTCCGCGTGCTTCATCAATTCCGTTTCATAATCTTGCTGCGCCTTCTTCGCAATGTCCGCCTGTGCGCGGAGATCTTGCTGGTGGTACTTGGCCCGCTCCTTGAGTCGCTCGGCTTCCTCCTTGAGCCGCGAGATTTCTTCCTCCAGTATGCGCTTTTCTTCCTCAGCCTTGCGGCTAGCCTCTGTCTGGGAGTCTCGGATGGAGGACAGCTCGTTGTTAGAGTTGCTGAGCTCCACGGAAATGTTTTCGACGCGTTGCTGAAGCTCCTTAATCTGCGCATCCTTGGCCCCAAGCTCAGCTTCCATCTGCGCCCGGAACTGCTCTTGGACTGCGTTATTCTGGGCGAGATCCTCTTCAGCAGCATGGGCAATCTCCTTGTACTGATCGGTCTGTGATCTGGCAGATTCCAGATGTGTGGTCGCTAGATCCAGGTCCCTCTTGAGATCGGAGATCTCGTTGACCAGCTCATCGATCTGGGCCTCAGTCTCTGCATCCGCCGATCGAGGCTCATTGGCTGTGCCGGGTCTGGGAGTTGGTCGGGGCTGTAAGCGTTCAGCCTTCTCCTGGGCGTTGCGAAGCTCAATGACGAGTTCGTCGACACGAGCTTGCAGGTGGTCTCGGCTAGTCTTAGTAGCAACAAGCTCCTCCTTGGCCGAATTCAGGCTGCTCAGGAGCTCATCGACCCGCTGTTGATGCTGCTGGGTTTCGAAGTCCTTACGCTGATGGAGCCTCCTGCTCTCCTCGATCTCATTGTCGAGGTTGCGCTGTTTCGAGGCCAGTTCCGTTTTCAACGATTGGATCTGTTCGTTGAGACTTCGCCGAGTCTCCTTGTCGGAGGTGTCCTTTTCGTTCAGGAGCGTCTGGTTTTGAGTCAGGAGGTTACTGAGGATAGCCTTGTCCTTCGAAAGGTCTTCGTTGTCCTTGAGCAGACGGTCACGGATGCTGGTGAAAAGGGCCTTCTCTGCCTGTAGGTTCGCGGCTTTGCTCTGAACACTGTCCAGCAACGCCTTTGTTTCGACGAGATCTGAAGCCAGTTGCTGGCTGCGCAGATCGTGCTTCGCTGCAGCTTCCGAGAGACTCTGGCTTCGCTTCTGCAGCTCGGATTTCTCATTTTGCAGTGCTTCACAGTTGCCCTGAAGCATAGCATAACGTTCAGATGCCAGCTCGAGCTGACTGCGAATACGCACAACCTCACTCTGCAGAGTGGACTTCTCAGCCGAAAGCCTGTCGATATGCTCACGCATAGCTTTGCGGTCGGTGCTGAATTCGTTCTGTTGTGTGTCGAGCCTCGCCTGCATCTCGCGGATGGCTGACATGGCTTCGACCTCATCGACGTTGGAGTCCTGTTCAATGCTGCCGAGCACTTCGCGTTGGCTGCTTTCGGCGTCGTTGGCATCACTGACCATGGCCCTCTGGCCTTCTGCCATGCGCCGGAACATGTCCCGTTCTGCCATATGGTTCTTCATGCGGCCCGTCATGGACTTGATCTCATCCTGCAGGCGAGCGCAAGTCTCACGCAAGGAGATAAGCTCGTTCTCGTTGTCGATAGCCTGCTTTTTGGCAGCCTGTGCCTCGTCGTTCTCCATCTTGTCTGCGAGCTCTCGCGTGATCCTGAGCAGCTCCTCATTTTTGGCTTGCAGTTCGTGAATGTCCTTGAAAGCGACAAACTTCTCCGTAATGAAGCGATGAGTGTCGGACAGGTCGTCGAGTGCACCTGGGGCGACCTCGCCCCTCTGCAGCTGGTCGAATTTGACCACCTCTTCTTGCGTAAGTTGGTCAAGGCCCCTCTCTTGTGCGTGCAGATTGAAGACCAGCAATTGGATCTGGATGCCGAGGTCTCGCAACTGGGCCCGGAGTATGTTGGCCTCGGATTGAGCTTTGCCCAGGGCGGATTCGGCCTTTCGAGCCGCCCTCTTCGCGAGGTCGCGTTCCTGGAAACTCTCGTCTGCCAACTGGGTCATCTGGATGTTTTCGCTGCGCAGCTTCTCAATTTCTGCCTCGAGCCCGTTGAACTCAGGTGCCTTGGCCTCAAGGACAGCCATGGTGTCGTCCAGCTCCTGGACCAGCTGCTGGTTCCGCTTCTTCACGTTGATGAGCTCCGACTTGACCTTCCACAGCTCATCGATGGTCTGCGTCATGTTCTTGCTCCTGATCGAGCCGGGTGTGCCGAATGGCGAGCCAGCCCTGAGGTGGCCATTTGCGATAGGAGTCGAGGGACGGTCTCCGAACTGTGGCTGGGCAGGAGCAATGGCGGCCTGCAGTCGGCTGATTTCTTGCTCCAGCTCTTGCGCACGCTCGAAAGCCTTTTGATGCTCTGCCTTCTCGTCCTCGAGCTGCTTCTCGACGCGCATCTTCTGGACCGCAAAATCGTCCTGGACCTTTTCGAGCCTGTTCTCAACCTCCCGAAGTCTCTCCCTGCTGGTCTCGGCCTGCTGGACTTGTAGGTCGGCAAGACGTCTCGAGGCCTCGAGCTCCTGGGTGAAGCTCTCCTCGGTCCGCGCGGCAGCCTCTTTCAGCTGCTGTATCTTGTTGAGAGCGTCATCAGCCTTTCTCTGTGCGTCGTCCAGGCGAGATCGGAGTTGCTGCTCGCCGCGGGTCAAAGAGTCGATGCTGGATCGCTGCTCGTCGGTAAGTCGTTCCAGTTCCGCGATGCGAGCGCCCTTCTCCTTGCGGTACTTGAGGACCTCCTCCCGCTTGGTCTTAAGCTCTTGCTCGAACGATTCATTGTTCCTCTTGAGGAGCGCAATCTCCTGCTCCAAGTTCTGCTCGCGCCATTTCGCGCTGTTCGCAGCAGCCTTCTCGGCCTGCACAGACTGTTGGAGCTCGGCGACCTGCTTGCTGAGTTCGTGGTTCTTCTGTTGAAGCTTCTGCAGGTCGGCCAATAGCTCCGAGTTGGTGGCGTTCTTTGCGTCGACGGCTGCGACGGTGTCCCGATTCGACTGCTCAAGCGACCGGATGCGCGCGTTCAGATTCTCGATCTCGGAAAGGCTTCCGCCACTCGAAGACTGTAGTTGCTGGAGCTCGGACTCCAACCCTTGGCGGGTGGATTCTGCGTGGTGCCACAACGCGTTAGTACCAGCCGCAGAGCCCTGTCGCATTCAGACTCAGCACCTCCATGGCGATGTTATAGCGTACCTTCTTGCTGTAGCTTCTTCCGTATATCTTCTGCGTCCTTCAGAGCCTTCTGGGCGGTAGCCTTGAAGGTCTGGCAGCGCGACTCGGCGCTTCGAACGGCATTCTCGAGCTCGATGTCGACCTGCAGCTTCTCTGCGTAGAGGTTGTCGAACTCGTGTGCCTTATCGGCGACTGCCTGCAAGATGGCTCTGACGAGGTCGGCGGTGGGTTGGGTGACGGCCGACTCGAGGGTGTTCTCAGCCACGCCGAGATGGGTTGACAGGTAGCCAAAGTCGACAGCTACTTCGGCAGCTGCCATCCTTGCTGCTTGGTCAGTTGTGGGACGTGACCATGGAGGGATGAGGGCAGCTGCAGCAGCAGGACCAAAGATGTCGTTTCAAGAGTGACTTTGTGTGGTGCTGGCAGGCACAGGCTAAGGTAGGGTTGGCTGCGCCGTGCTTCGTGTGTGTTTTCCAAGGTGATGTTGTTGTTGATGTTTCCGGAAAAAGAAGCACGGGCGGCGACTGGTCCACTGCTAAGCTGCTATGAGCCACGACCCAAGCTAGGGGAGTTTGGAGGTGGGTCAACCACACCCCAAAACCACACCTACTGGGGTATCTAGGTACCTAAGTACCTAGGTTCCTGCTCCTCCACCCCAACCTGTTCCTGGTGAGATGACATGCATGTTTCTGTTTGCAGTATTCAAGATCTGTGTGACAGTGCAACTGTCTAGTCAAAATTTTAACACTCTTAACATTTTCATCCATGAATTTCACCTCCTGAACACCAGATTTCAGATACCCCTGGTGTAGGAAGCGCCCTTCCTTTGTTCTGGGCACTCAAATCTTGGGTTGGCAGACTGCACCCAGCAAACACACATACGCCATGTCCACGTCCGTCCAGACTCTGATGGGATGAAGCCACCCCCACTCCAACACCATAACATGCCTTAATGCCCCTGAGGGGCCTTGCTGAGTAGAGGCTCCCTCATACAAGTGAGTATGACTGGTGGTGATATCTCCCATGCACCTTGAAAAGCAATGCGTGCAAGCCAGATCACATCACAGGCTGAGACTTGGTACAGTAAATGCAGAACATTGTTTCTGTCTGCAAGACATTTCTAAAGTGGCTTGGTATGAAGAATTGTGATCTTTAAAAGTACAATATGTAATTGTTGAAGTCCGTTATGCCCAACACCTTCGCTCCTTAGAAACACACCAGAACTCCCTTTTTCTAAACCAGATATTTTTACAACCGGCTAGAAGCCACCCTCAAGCAGACCAGAGCGACCCGTTCCTGTCCGCCCGGCCCCGATGCCCGTACCCATAAGCCAGCCCGCCGCCGATCGCGACCGCGACGCCCCTGCCGAGGTTCCCCACCACCGAACCGACACGGCCGCCAATCGTGTCGTCCCGGGACCATGCCCTGCCGCTCGTGCTCCTCCTGGTGTCCGCGAGGGACAAGGGCCCACGGTTGTCGTGGTCGTGGTCATTGTCGTGCCACCACAGCAGCGTGCTCGAGTAGCTGCTCCTCCTGCTGTGGTTGAAGAACGTGGCGGCCCGCCGTGGTACCTGGCCCGACGACGACCGGCTCAGCGACCGGGTCAGTCGCAGTCGCGCGTGTGGGCTCCCTCGTGATGGAGCTGGGTTCTTGGCGTCCACTGTCCTCCCACGGGTCGCGGCCAGTGCGTCGGCGGGTATTTCAGCTGGGAGGGCCGGGTGCTCGCTGATGTTGGTGGACTGGCAGAAGTTGCATGGGTTGGGGATACTTGGCCGCTTCTCCAGGGATGCACGTGACGACTCGGCGTGTGACTGGAGGATGTGCTTTGGGGAGACGGGCTCGCTGTCCTGTCTGGTGCGGCGGCGGGGTTTTGTTGTTTTTGTCGTGTTGGTGGTGTTGTCGCTGTCGACCTCTGGCTGGTCGAATCGAAAGCGCTCGTCCAGCGCCATCATTGTTCGGTATGTCACCGCTCTTGCGTACTCGGCTGCCCTCTCCTCGTCCTCCTTCCCAAAATCCGGCCCGCGCTCCAGCGCCGCCAGCTTCTCCCAGAGGAAGCAGCCTATCTCATCGTACAGCACTGGGATGCGCACCATCTTGCGGCATTCCCTCGTGCCCTCTGACTTTGAAAGCCTGCCCAGCTTGAGGAGCCCGGCCATGTTATGTGGGCAGTCGATCCGGATCAGTGACAGGTGCCTTTCCCAGCGGCCTTGGTCGCGGATGGTGCTCTTGATCCAATCTGTCGCGTCCTCCGAGTCGCCATCTTCCTGGGGCTCGAACTGGAATTCTTCGTTTTCTTCGGGCGTCGGCGGGAGAGGTTGGCTTTTCCTGTTGAGGAACTCGGGGCGGGGAAGAGAGATTTTGAGGTGGAGTCTTGTGTTGGTGGCCATGATGGTGGTAGGTCACTTGGTTGCCGAGATGGCAGGGGTTGAATGTCAGGTTCAACTTTTGGTTGGGAGTTGGGCAAGGCAGGTCAACAGCTTCTGACCGGTTTGTAATAGGAACAGCACAATCACTGTTGTGCAAAATTCTGTGACTACAGATGATTCTTTGTGGGCAGTCACTGAAAGGATGTGGTGCTGAAAGGATTGCTCCTAACTTGATTGCAGCAAACTCCTTTGAACGCTTGCACAACACGATGTCCAGGCTTCTTGCCCCGTTACCCATGGTCTTTGAAACTGGGAGGCTCTGTGTTAAGTGAATTTATGGTCTTGGTCCTGTTCACACTCAGGAGGTGC
The DNA here is from genome assembly GCA_001702395.2 of Diaporthe helianthi. NCBI lineage: Eukaryota > Fungi > Ascomycota > Sordariomycetes > Diaporthales > Diaporthaceae > Diaporthe > Diaporthe helianthi. The sequence goes on along the minus strand of MAVT02001036.1, from coordinate 1,966 downwards.
AGCTCAGGAGGTGCCGTTCAGGAGGTGCGGTATGGTGGGTGTTCCCGAGCCGTTTGTTGCCTTGCACATGTGGAGTGCCCGAGGCGGCTGAAAATTGGTGATACTTCAGGGCAGCCTCTACAAGCTCGTCAATCTGACCGTAGGAATTCCAGTTTCGAGTTTGTGTCCCCCACATGGGAGCGCCGGCAGTTGGTTTGAGCCAGACAGCCAGCCTTGCCCATAAACGGTTCGTTTACTCAAAACCGGAAGCCCAGCAAAGGACAATAGAAGGCCACCGCAAGCCGGTGTGGGCATCTAGGCCCCTCCACGTGTCCGCTGTCGCCATGTTAGCTGATGTCTAAAACACCTTAAGGCAGAGCTATCATGGTCACACGAGGCGCTGCTACCAGAATTCCAAGATCTCGATGGCCTTGATTGGCTCACGGTTGGATGGTGTTCAAGCCCGGCGGCCTAGGAGCGGTGCTGGATCCAGACAGAGCTAAGCGCATCAACTGTCTAATTTTAGGATCTTGGATATCACGTGTGTCCTTCAGGCCATGGCTGAGTACTGAAGTAAGTAGCGTGCAGAAATAGTTCTGTGGTTGGACCTCTTGCTTTGTCTGCTTCGGAGGCGCAGCGCAGCCATCAGTATAGCTAGACATAGGGCTTGAAGCCAAGGCTACTAAACCACGGCCCCTTTTGAAGAGCTAGTGCACGGAGGACTTTGCTCTCGGTTCACTTGGTCTAAACGTGCCTGTCTCGCTACTGAGGGCACTGACTGTACCGAGTGCTTACTAAATGAACAGAAGAGAATGTCTTAAGGTCCCAAGGTCACTGTTCAAACTTAGCCTGACCCCTATGAGCACCACCTACCTATTTTGCACATATCTGTCTTCATTCTATTAATTGAAATTATGGAGCTCCTCCCAGGACCATGCTTCCATTAATGGTATGAAAATTTGATGGTTCTAGGCCCTTGTGGTTAAAACTAAGGACCAGCCAACCTACGTGCATACATTGTATAGTTCAGCGATTTGCTGAGATTTATTCATTTGTGGTAATCATTACTCTGAAGTAAATCAAAATGTGACTAGCATTGTCTAGAGCATTCATTGAGATGCTACTAGGTGAAAGCTACTGGTGTGGTTTCTAGTACTAATGTAGAGAGTAGTTTAACTAAAACGAGACTAGTTATCTACTTCACAAAGTGAAACTATTCTAGATTCATAGATATTCTAAAGTATATATAGTCTATCTATGTTAGTAGAGTTATAAGTATATAGTAAGTATATAAGTATATAAGATATATAGGTATATAGGTATATAAGTATATAAGGTATATAAGTATACTATTATAACTTTATATATTAGTAATTACTTAAAAACTAAATATTTAACTATTATAAAAGAGTAGTATATACTAATTAATAAAGGTTTATTAGTAATATATATATTAATAGTTATATTTATATTTAGATATTACTAATCTTAAATATATTAATAATAAAAAAGAATTTTAATTAGTAATAAGCTTACATTATTTACTTAAATTTATTATTATGTCTTTTAATAGATACTTTTATTTCAAAGTAACTTCTTAA
>MAVT02001035.1:0-17532 GCA_001702395.2 Diaporthe helianthi | reverse complement strand
TATAGGATTTATATATATATTGTTTTTTTTAGAGAGATTATTATTATTGTCTTTAGAGGGCTTAATATATTATCCTTCTATTATACATATATCTTTTACTAATATTGGTTTTTTATTCTCAATATCCCAAACCCTATATATATTAGATTTAGGTGTTCTATTTAATAAAATAGCCCTTTTATTTCTTAGCTTAAGTGTTATTTTATTTCTATTATCCTGGAAATAAATAAGTGAACCCTAGAGTTTTATATTATTTATATAGGGTTTTTTTTTATATAAAGCTATATATAAACTAACGTAGTTTAATCCTTTATAAGGGGTAATATTATATAGATGTATAGTATATTTTATTGTTTCCCCCTGTAGATAAATAAGGAGATTTGCTATATATAAAAAACTTTTTATTTTATTTATAATTGTCAAATTAAGTCTTTCTATTAGCCTATTAAGCTTCTTTATATATAGAGGCGTAGTATAATGCTTTATTTTAAATTTCTTTAGGAGAATTTTAAATCTTTTATTTTTATATTCGCCTCTATTATTTGTAAAAAACTCTTTTATTTTTTTATTAAATTTATTTTTAAATTTATTTTTATAGGTTTTAAAGGCGTTTAAAGCCTTGTCTTTCAAGCATAGGAGAGTTACTTCTAGATATCTAGTGTGTTTATCTAGAAATAATATATAATATTTGTATTTATTGTACGTTAGTTTTAAAAAGCTATTTGTATTACTGTATTTTTTTTAAGTATATTATACGTTTTATTGTTTAAACTCTTTTCATTTATATTAGTTATATATTTACTTCGAAAGTATATATCATACTTATTAATATATTCTTTTATAGTTGTATTTAATATAATATTAATGTTATTTTTTTAAAGGAATATTTCGAGAGCTTAAGGGTTTATATAGCTTAGTTAGCAATGCTATTTATATACCTCTTCTTTATGCTTATTTAATCTAGATTCTATTATAGAGTATATATTTCAAGGCATTTCTCTAGGCCTATTATTTAACTATATTATAGAAACTTAGGTATAATATAAGCCTTCTTTTTTTATATTCTCGAGCAATAAGTTTATTAGTAGACCTTAAGTATAAACTTTTAGATTTACCTTCTAGTTCTAGTTTAATAAAACTTGAGATTTTATTATATTCTATTATATTTATTTTAAGGCTAAGTATATAGTATATATTTTTAAATTTCTTTATTGTGTAAGATTTTGGGAAATAAATAGTTGCTTTTTCTATTTTATTTACTAGTAATTTACTAGCTTATCCCTAGTTTACTATTTTATTTACGTTGTAAACGTTATTTAAAAATCTAATATTAAAAAAAGAAATTATATTTGCTACAATATTTATAGCTACTTCTATACTATTTAAATATTTACGGTTTTTTATAGTAGCTTTATTAGTAGTTATATATATTTAGGATATATATAGGGTATTATTTACCTTTATATCCATTAGTTCTAGCGGATTTTGAAAAAAGAGGTTAGAAAAGTTGATTATTTCTAGATTATTTAGTATATTTAGCTCTTTAACTATAGTGGCGTTTATAGTCTCCTTGGATGGAAATCGTTCTTTTTTTTTGAAAGGCTTTAACTGTATATAAGCGGCTAGTAATTTCTCTTGGAATTTCTTTCTTTTTTTCTAAGAGAGATTTTTAAGGTTAAAGGAGGAAAAAAAAAAGCAATCACTTTTTTTTTCTTTATACGCTAACTCTAAGGGGCTTTTTCTAGGAAAAAAAAATAATAATTTTCTTTAGTATAGCCCTTAAGTTTGCAATAAGGGTAGAGAAACGTATTATTTTCTCCTTTTTTGCCCTTAATATATAGGGCTTGATCTAAACTTCTCGTAGGTTTTCCTCTGTTTTTGTTTAATAGACTTAAGAAAAGAGTTTCTATTAAATAAAAGTTTAAATTTTGCTATAAATTCTATATAATATTTTAAATAAATCTAGTATATTTATCTTTAAGGCTATATAATATCTAGCTTATAAAGAATTACTTTAAAAGAATAATATTGTTTATACAAAGTTTTTTAAAGAGGAGTTTTATTTTATTAATATATTCCTCTATAGAATTAAAGTTTTTGAGCTAAGTCTTGAACAAATCTTTACAAACTAGATATTAAAATGTAAACCTAAAGAGTTTATAGTGGGATTTTAGCTTTTTTTAAGCTTCTTAGGCTAAATTCTTGTTTTTTATAAATATAATAGGCTTAGGCCTATATATTAATTTAATATTTATAAGGGCTTTTTTATTTTAGGCAGTAGAAAGTCTTGCAAAAAACCTTTTTAAGTTTTTACAAGATATTCTTTTTTTTTAAGCTAGATATTAATTTTTATACTCCAATATATGTAGATATTAGTGCTGTTAAGGAGGAAAACGCTAAATTTGTTAGAGGTTACTATTGGATTTTTATTAGAGTTTTTGTTAGCTAAGAAAAAATCAAGTTATAAGAGAAGTAGCGAGGATTTAAGGGTTATTGATAATTTGGTGTTTTTGGCAAGTAAAAGGTAAATAGTTTTTAAGAAAAGTAGTACTAAAAAATAAAGGAAAAAAAGGGCTATTGAATGGTATATTTCTTGTAGCGGATAGTTAAGTATTTGTAGAGTAATAAGGGAGTAATTTAAAGTAGTAGATATAAAGTTGTTGTAAGGTTATAGACTCGAATGTTAGGCCTAATGGGGTAACGTTGAATAGAGGGCTTTAATTAGTTAAAAGGTGGATATTTAGCCGAAAGTGGTAATTGTAGATTAGGCTTGGCACTTGGGGCTATGTTAAGCTTAAAACGTAGGTTATTAAAGATTCGAGAGATAGTTTAACTTAGGGGTGTTACATAATAGAAAAGTAGGTCTTTTAGTAGCTAAAGCATATAACCTATTAAATAGTAGCAGGGAACGCTTAGTTTTATTAGCCTATTCTAGACATCTAGCTCGAGGGACTACCCCTATTTATATACTCGCTAGTGCGGGCTAACGATTACCCGTATTAATAATTCATATAGTCTAGAATATTCCAACAGGCACAACATGGCGCCCGACACGCTGACACGCTGGCACGCCGCCAATCGATGATCCGGAAGCGATCTCAGCTTCATCAGCCGGTGCGGTGGTCCAGGAATCTGGCTGTCTAGATCCAATCTGGAATACCGCCGGCCGTCCTGCATGTCGCTGCACGACCAACGTTGGAACCAAACTTTCGGGCGTCGAGGTTCGCGCGAGAAACTCGTTCCACCGTGTGATTTTGTACCACCTAAAATAGCTTCATCGTGTGTTCTTGTGTGGTGAAAAAACTTCGAATCAACAGAGTCAAATATTGATTCGAGTTACTCTGGTCTAAGAACCCATTCTTTCATCCGTATCAGTTTGGCTTATGCGTCCGCTTTTTTGTCAGTATTCAGAATATCGCATTCTTCTCATTTGAACACCAGGCTCAGATACCATGAGTTCCGATGGCATGACGAAAGAAGAGAAGGCGGGTGAGTCCGGAGCCATGGTTCACAGCCCCGTCTCCGGCGACGACGCCGCGTTAGCACGCCTGGGAAAGAAACCTGTCTTGAAAAGGAACTTTGGTTTCATGACGATTCTTGGCTTCAGCTGTACAGTCTTGATCACGTGGGAGGGATCTCTGGTGTTTGTCTCTCTGCTTGGACGTCAAGATTATTCTGTGCATGCCGGTGGCTGACAAAAATTAGGACGTTTTTGCAAGGACTACAAAAGTAACTTTATTGCCGGGCCCCGTCCGTTTGTACACGGTATGGAATCCGTCCAGCTAATAACTATTGAATAGCGGCGGACCATCAGGCATCATCTATGGCTTCATCGTCGTCTGGGTGGGGACACTGTCCGTGTTCGCAACGCTCTCCGAACTAGTGTCCATGGCACCGAACTCTGGCGGGCAATACCACTGGGTCTCGATGCTGGCGCAACTAGGCGCGCGCAACTTCCTCGGATATCTCACCGGCTGGCTCGCCCTGACGGGTTGGCAGGCTGTGGTGGCATCTGGCGGCTATCTGACCGGCACGATGATCCAGGGTTTGATCTTGCTCACCCACCCTGGCTACGGCAGCGTAATGCAGAACTGGCACGGGACGTTGATCTTCTGGGCAGTCATCCTGTTTGGGTACAGGATTAATAGCGCTATCGGGGCGCTGTTGGCCAAGTTCGAGGGCCTTGTACTGGTCGTTCACCTCCTCGGGTTCCTGGGGATTCTGCTGCCGCTGGCATTGCTGAGTGACCACGGCGACTCCACGACAGTCTTCAACAACTTCTACAACCTGGGTGACTGGCAGACGCAGGGTCTCTCTTTTTGCGTCGGGATTCTTGGTAATGTGTTTGCGTTCTTAGGGGCCGATGGAGCCATTCATGTGGGTTCCTGTTCCAACACAGCAGAGTTTCTCTTAACTAAATCATACCCAGATGGCCGAGGAGATCCGCAACGCTCCCATCGTTATACCCCGATCTCTCCTGGCAGGTCTCATGATCAACGGCACCCTTGGACTCGCCATGCTCATCGTCACCTTATATTGCGTGGGCGCGACAAACATCTTCATCGCAATCGGGGAGAACCCAGCTTACCCCTTCATGGCCATCTTCCGCAACGCCATCGGTTCAACAGCCGGCGCGGCTGTAATGTCTTCTGTCGTGGTGGTCATGGCGTTCAGTGCCACTACGGGCTCCCTCGCCTCTACCTCCCGATTATACTGGGCCTTTGCACGCGACCGTGGCCTTCCCGGCTCGAGCTTTCTGGCGAGGACGAGTTCACGCACCAGTATCCCTCTCTATTCTGTGCTGACGACTGCGGTCATCGCGATCATACTGTCGCTGGTCAACATAGGGGATGCCACGGCTTTCAACGGTGTCATTTCAATCTCGATCGCCGGTTTGTTTGGATCTTATCTGATGGCCGCCTCATTGTTGCTTATCGACGCCTGCGTGGGCAGATTCGAGAGCCTAGTTCGGACGATATCCACGTCAACACCGTCGACTCGACCCTGGCATGGGGGCCCTGGCGTTTGCCGGGGTTGTTTGGGATTCTCAACAACGCGTTTTCTTGTGCATACTTGTTGTTTGTTTTCTTCTTCTCGTTCTGGCCGGCGAATAGGGAGGTCACGCCGCAGACTATGAATTGGGCTGTGGTAGTCTTTGGTGCGGTGATTGGCTTCAGTGTGGTGTATTATGTGACTTGGGCAAGGAGAGTCTACTCTGGGCCGGTTGTGGAAGTTTGATGCAACTTACTATCATCGAGAACTTAGGACAAATAGCTTCACACATATTCTAGTTCATACAGCTTTGTAGATAATCGAGTCACTAACGCAAAAATAGGTGCCAAAAACAATTCTCATTTTGCTTTTGTCTGTTCTGGGTTCTTCTGCAGCTACCCGGCAGCAGCAGTTGACTTGGTTTGGTGCAAGTGTAGGTAGTCGCCCACATTCACGTCTGCTTATACCCGCGCACAATAGATGTGTATGATCTCCAATTTTATTGAGCCTTTCCACGAGTGTTCTGTCTCAGCGCCACTGTTGATGTGTTTTAGCGATGAGAGGTCTGACTCTTTGGAGTGTGCCAAGAGGGATGTCCTCGAGGCTAAGAACGCCGTTCCCCGGGCGTACAAAAGCTGGCTCGCCTTTTGAGACCCTTCTCGATATCACGGCCGCTACCGTTGAAAGAATTCCTCCGTCTTCGGACACCCGCCTTCTTGTTGTCCTGGTTTCCGTCCGTCTTGTGGTCCTCCTGGTCGTCGTCCTCCTCGCCCTGGCTGTCGTCCTTCTCATCCCCCACCTCGACTAGACGTCGTGCCCAAGCCTCCGCAGCTCTGAGCACCACGTCTGGAAACCGAACCGTCCCGTGGTACACCAACTCATTCGGATCCTTGATCTGCCGGAACATCTGTACATGGTGAAGCTTGAACGTGCAGACACCAAACGTCGGCTCAAGCCCCTCCAGCTCCGCCACCGTCCCCTCGACGGCGTCCCGCAACTCGTCCCGAAGCGCTCGGGCCTCCCTCGCGCGTTCCTCATTGCCCATGGTAATGGCGAACTTCTGGACCCACTCCAGGTGCTCGTCGACGAAATAAGCGGTGCTCCGTCCTTCGAGGTGGTCCCAGTGGGCCACCATGTGCCTCAGCTGCACCACCTTATAGAGCAGTGCGTTTCGCGCCTGCGCCGGGTCGTTTTCGCCCCAGGCGAAGAAGGCGTCTGTAGCAGCCACCGTCTCGTTGAGCTGGTTAAACTCCATCTTGATCTGGTGGGCGCCGCCGGGCCAGTACCGTTGCTGCACCGATGGGTGGTGCTTCCTCGCGTGGTCCCAGATCGTGTGCTGGGCGACCTCCTTGCCGCGGGTGGCCAGCGTGAACAGGAACTTGTCGTCGACGCGGACATCCTTCAGCCCCGAGGTGCACCAGCCCTTGTCGTTGAGCCGCGTCGCGGGTACCAGGGCGTGTTGGTAGATGATGTCGCTGAGCCGCTTGGGGTCCATAGCGTGCGGGTTCAGCCAGGACCGCCCTGTAAGCCACACATCGGTCTTGGGCGGCAGGTTTAGGCTCTGCCATTTGGGCTTCTCGGGCCAGCCTAGCGCCGCTGGTGACTGGTCCCAATCCCCGCTGGTTGGTGCCAGCTCTTCGACAGGCCAATCTGAAGCCCCCGGCTCCTTCACGGGGTCCCAACCGTAAGACGAACCCGCTGGCTCCTCGACGAGCCAATCAACAGACGAAACTGCCGACCCGTTGTCGGAAGAACAATCATCAGGGGAAACTGACGAACCGTCGGCAGAACAATCATCTGAGGAATCCGCCGGATCCTGCTGAGCCTCGCAGTCGTAGTCGAGTAAAGGTAGACTACTAGTAAGCTCTTGTCCTGTGCACCAGTCAGGGTCATAGGACGCGACCCAAGCGGGGGTGTCCTCTGTCCCCGTGGACGCAGACTGCGATGGTGGCTCTAAATCGGCTGTAGCAAAGGGTGTTAGAGTGGAACTACCCGAGACTATGTGCGCCGGGGAAAAATTACCTTGATGGCTGGCGAGCTTTTCCTTCAGCGTCATATTCTCCTCGTTCACCTTGGTGTACCTGTCTGTCAGGTCGGTGTACTTGTCTGCCAGCTCCGCCTTGTCTTTAGTCAAGGAGGCATTTGCTGCAAGGAGCGAGGCGATTATCTTGTCCTTTTCTGCTAGGAGTCGCAGCGTTGCATCGTCCATGGTGGACGTAGTAGGAGCAGGTTCTTGATATATAGTTTGAGAATTCATAGTGGAAGACTTGAATTCGGGACAGTTTATGACTGTTGACGATGGTTGATAATGGTTGATAATGGTTGATGATGGCATAGAGTAGGATGATGGATTGGTAGTTGTAGTTGCGGATGGAGTAGTAGGAGGCTCTTGATATATAGTTTGAGAATTGATGATGAAGTTAGGATGTTCAATAATTGTAGATGATGATGCAGAGCACCTTGATAGGATGATGAATGCTTGGTTGCGGTAGTAGATGAGGATGTTTAGAGATGTTGTGGTTGTGGATGCGGATGTCAAGAATGTGAGGTTCAGTGTTAGGAAAGGTTTGAGTTTGGGAGCCATCGAGCATTCGAGTCGTCGGGGGGACCATAGTTTATATGTTTACTCTACACACGGATAGCCTAGAGGGATAGTTAGTCACTTAGTATGCTTACGGAGGGTCCTAGGCTCTAGTGATGTTTACCTAGGGTGAATATCTAGGAGCATAGCTTCAAAGCCAGGCATCTATGGCGGCTAAGAAATGTTTATCACTGTTAGGGTGACCGTCGCCATGGCGACAGGTGTGGCAGATATGTGGAGGCAGTAGATATTCACCTGTTTTCAGCGTGTACTTAAGTATACGAAGCATGTACTAGGGCATTGGACTTCTCGCTCGGAACTTAAGGGGCTGTGGATGTGTGCTGTCATGCCTGGCAGCCTTCGTACCTCGACGCAAACGGCAAGACCAACTATACTGTTGCATGGAAAAAAGCAACAAACCGTTCAGAACTCCGCGGGAATAGCCCTAAAGAATGTGGCGAAGGAGATACTCCAGTGCCTGGCAGTGGATTACTTCGGCAAGCTAGAGTCAAGACCTAACATCATTCGTTCGGAAGCATCTTCAAGCAAAGTTGATTAAAATCCCCTATAGCCCAGGCCTGGGAAACACCAGAAAGTCCCTCCCTGTTCCTGTGGCCCGGCAGATAAGCCAAAAGGGCTTCAGCTGTCTACTTAAAAGTAGGAGTAGGTGATTCTTGGGGGCAACTCTTGGAGCCTTTAGTTACATAACAGAGGTGCTTTGGAAAAGTGCTTGACAGTATAAGACTAACTTCGAATGCCTGGTTATAGTGTACAAGGTCTTTAACCGGGGTATCTGCTGGCATGCTGCTTTTATAGTAAGTAATCAGGGCTCTGCAGGTAGGCAGCCAAGATGATGCATGGGAAGTGGAAATGGCTCACTCTGTGGCCAGCCCACTCAGCAACGAATGACGTGTCAGTGATGTTTCCCCCAAGCCTAGTTGTATGCAGGAGTAAACAAACTAGACGCTCACGTTGCCAAGGGCAATCAGGGTTGGGAGATATTAGTTTGGAAAAAGAAAGATCTAGCGTAGTGTCTAGTCAGTCACACTAGGAAGCGGGTTTCCAACAAATTTACTAGTAGGGCTAAGTTTGACGAAGAACATGGATTGATATAAGTTTGGTCAGATTCATCTCAGCAATTGTTTGATGTGAAAATCCAATATTCGAGAGCCTGAAATAATTGTAGAATGGAATTTGGAGCTTAGCAAATTTCGTTGGAGTGGTTGAGAGAGCCCAAGTGCTTGGTGCTTGGTGCTTGGTTGTTGCAACTCGAGGTGAGTCAACTGGTGTTGGAAAAGCAGGTATCTAATTACTCCTTGAGCCGGCGAGGGGCAAACTTGGAAGAAGAAATACAAGCAAAACGGCTGGGTCTCCGGGATCGATACATTGAATGTCACCGGGCGCCTTCAAGGTTTTCCTGATAATATTGAAATGAATCTACATTGACTAACCACTTGAGTTGTTCATGCGATCCTCCACCGTGAATTCCCAAGATCTATATTCCTGAGAAATCTACCCTCGTGGCCAAGCGAATTCACTCAAGCCTGGACCTTTTCTTCTTTCTGGAGCGAGGTGGGCGAGAGAACAAATCGAGCACTTGATGTGTCACAGCACAAGAAAAGCCTATTGCGCTACCACACCTCTACAAAAGAGGAACGTTGTAATACCGAGAGCATTGCCGTGGCTATCACTTGTATGCGTACCGTGACATGAGGGCATGCATGATGCCCACTGATACACTTCGTAGACGCTAACTTGCACATGTGGTTGCACGCAGACCTAGATCTGGCCCGAGGCACGGTGCATTAATAGGGTTGTTCGTAAGGTGACTCAGTACTTTAAGTAAGTACGAACAGAAATTTAAGGGCAGAGATCATTCATGAGTAACTTTGTCTTTATAGATTTATGAGTCTTGACATCTAATCAACACATAGAAAAGTATTAATCCGGCCATGAACCAACATTTGGGCAGCATCCATCTAGATGACCAAAATTCCCGCGGGCTCATGCCATCGACGTACTACTCAAGTAGTACAGAGAATTGAATACAATAATGAGCACATGTGCAGCAAAGACCGGCGAGAATAATTACCCAGCCTCATCCAAGCTGCAAGACCGAGAAGCCTCTACGCCAAGCTCACAGATTAAAGAATATCTCCCCACTACGCCAGCTTCTCCACAGGCAAGCTGACGAGGTTTACGCTGGTGGTGCTGAGTGTGTTTATACTCTGTCGCTTCTCATCCTTTTCACCACTGGCAGCCCCAGCTGGAAGCCTCACCCGCCTTCCCTGGAACCGACTGGCCGGCCACCCCTGCATCGTCCAGCCCCTCTCAACCACATCGCCGCCCATGACAAGCGTATGCTCCAGCAGCGCCGAGTCATCCCGCATGTTGGCGCCGCTGAGGAGTCTCGACCCGGACCGCAGCACACACCGCTCGCCAATCTCGAGCCTGTTGAGGTCGAACTTGCCCCGGGTGTTGATATGCGCCACCACACTGGCGTCATCGACGACGGTCCGGTCCCCGATGGTGATGAGGTCCGGCTCGGTGAACATGAGGCTGGGCCGGCCGTTCGCAAACAGCGCACAGTCGTCCCCGATGGTGCCGCCCAGGGCGCGGAAGTACAGGACCAGCCAGTGCGTGCCGGTGAGCATGCCCAGCACCCCGTGGCCGCGGAAGCAGTGCCGCCGCAGCTTCTCGACCGTCAGGTATAGCTGCCAGCTCTGGCAGTAGGGCAACCTGTCCCAGTCGTAGTTGCCGGGGAGCCTGCGGCCCAGGAGGGCCCACTTGGCGCCGATGACGGCGCCGGTGGCTAGCACGGTCTGGGCTGTGGTTAGGATGGCGATGAAGGTGAAGAAGAGCGTGAACATGATGGGTGCGTCGTACCATCGCTCTAGGCCGAGGTGGTGGTGCTGGTCGCGGAAGATGCGCGCGACGATCTGGATCGACGAGATGGAGGGGATGTTCCAGTAGAGCGCCGTGAAGATTGTGGTGATGGAGCTGTATAGGACGATCGTTCCGAGGCCGTAGACCTTGTATGGGGCTTGCTTGAGGTAGAATGCCCGGCCGAAGGGGGACGTGTCTTCGGGGTTGAGCCCGCTGGTGTTGTACTTGGCCCCGGCCTGGACTTCTGTTACGTTTACTTGCACCCGGTGCTTCTCCTTCAGGCTGCCTTCTGACAAGAAGCTTTTGACAGAGTCCAACCCCCGGCTCCCCTTGCGAGATACAGCAGGGGTTGTTCCGGTGCTGAGACACACGGCGTCATTCTTCTTGGAGCCGACGTAGGTGCTGCCGTCCGAGTAGTATCCGTTCCTCCTCGTTAGCGCACCCGAACCCATCGTCGTCTTCTCACCGACGACCACGCCCGGAAGCAGCGTGACACGGTCAGCGATCATGGCGCGGTCCTCAATCTTGATGGGCTCGGAGCCCATCCCGTCAGATGTCACGAGGTTGGCTCGAGATCCAAACACGACATCGTTGCCAATGTTGAGCAGGTGATAGTCACCGATAGATGGTCCGGTACCAGGCCAGTACACCCGGCGTCCAACCCGCGCACCAAGCATCCGCAGCGCAATCGAGGTGTACTCGTAGTGCTGCCCGGTCAGCTCGGTCATCTCGTGCAGCCTCTTGACGCTGTACAGGCTCTTGATGATGCTCATCCTCCACTTCTGCAACTCGCCCTTCGCCTTGACAGGGCCGGGCTCGAGGATGCCAAACATACTGTCGAGCACCCACTTGACGACGAGGGTGAATCCGAACAGGATGAACGGGCTCATCCCGACCCGCAGCACGAGCGCGAGGTAGTGGAACCCAACTCGGTGCGTGGCAGCAAACCACATAAGAATGCTGTACATCGGGTTGTTGGTGTTGACCGGCTCCGAGATGACGAGGCCGAGCAGGCCGGCGTACCACGGCATCAGGCTGACGATCCAGGCTCCGATGACGAGCGGCTTGGTGACGAGCCACTCGAGGGCCCAGTGCACGCCGGGGATCTTGCTGACGAGGAGATCGCGGTTGGCCTCGTCCGCGTCCTCGACCTCCCAGCTGGAGCTGTTGGGGCCGATGCACGCGTCGTCCGGGACACAAGTGCCAGGCGCAACGATGGACTTGAGTCCCACACTCGCATTGCGGCCAATGTGGATGGCGCCCAGGTACATTGTGGTGTTTCTCTCGCCGGCGAACGGCCTGATGGTGCAGTTCTCCAGCACCGCCCCGTCGCCGATGTGGATGAGGTCCCACTCGCCCGTCTGGACGCCCTTGAGGGAGACGTTGGCGCCGATCTTGGCCCCCATGAGCCGCAGGTACAGGTTGTTGGTGTAGTTTGTCTGGGCATAGAGGCCGTGGCCGCAGATGTCGACAATCTTTTGGACGAGCCACCACCGCGTGTGATAGGGGCCCCACATGGGATATATGCCCTCCTTGTAGCGGCCGATGAGGAGCCACTTGGCGGCTATGCCTATCCACGGCGCGATGGCCTTTGTTGCGATGCGGGCGACGAGGATGGCTAGCGTCAGGTTGAAGAGTCGGCCGGGCACGTACTGTGTTGTGCGCCACTTTTGTGTTGCGGCTAGGAATATCATGAAGATGGTCCACTGGCCTGCGCGGCGGATGGGGTAGAAGACCATCATGGGCAGGAGCTGCAGTGCCATGAGAAGGGGCCGCTTGGATGAGTATGTCTCTGTACAGCCTTCTGGGATAAAGTCCTCCTCCTTCGAGGCTTGTGTTGACGCGTCCCAGTTGTCAGGCAGTCTCTGGCGGATATCGCTGGACATTGCGTCTGGCGTGCTGTTCTGGAAGATGGCATCGATGGGGATGTGGACGTTAAACTCGGCACGTAGCACGGAGAGCAGGCGGCCTGCCTTGAGGGAGTCACCGCCGAGGTCGAAGAAATCTCCATTTGGAGGGACTTCTCTGGCAGTCATGCTCAGCACCGATGCAAATGCCTTGGTGACAGCGCCAAGGATCGAGTACTCTCCATCTACATCGGCGGCGGATGCTTCAAGCTCATCAAGGAGCGCCTGCAGTGCATCGTCGTCGACCTTGCCATCGGCGTCTTGGGGGAGAGGGGTCGGCAGAATTTGTATCTTCTGGGGAATCATGTATCCGGCGATGCTTGCAGAGAGCCTTTCCCTCAAATACCCGGGCAGACTGTCGTGCAAGGCCGGCTTCTCTTGCCCAGACGGTGTGAGCACCACCTGCAGGGATCGGTCCTCGGGGACCGCTCTTATACAAAATGAACTTGCCTGTGGAATTAGACTGGTAATTTCTTTGAACAGTAGTTCCAGGTCGACGGAGCAAGGAGAGCACTGGATCGGGGTAGAGAGCTCTGCGTCTGGGGGAGGGCAGACGCCATTCCAGTGTCTGTCAAGGTATGCCCAGTCATCTGTCATGTTCGGTATCGACAGGCGCTCGGCAAGCTTTATTCTCATGACCTTGTTGTTCCGTTTCGGGAGATCGTTCATGTAAACGATGAGGGTGGGCCACTTGACCGACTGGAGGCTCGACTTCAAAGCACTATGGAGCTGCTTCAGGTCGACACGAGGCGCGTTGTCAGGCGTCACAAGGACGACGCCAACAACTTCTTGCAGGACGTCGTGTGGGACGGAAAAGGCGAGGGCGCCGTTGACACGGCCGTACAGGGGAGACTCGGACTTTAGCGAGGCTGCGACGATGGCGTTCTCCACTTCGAAAGGTGAGATCAACTCGCCGCCGCGGTTGATGACTTCCTTGCTGCGGCCCGTGATGTACAAATACCCATCATCATCCATATAACCCAGGTCACCGGTATCGAACCAGCCATCCTCGTTGAGTGCAGAGGTGTCGATTGTCCCGTCAGGCTGGAGATAGCCGGGGAACAACGGCGCACCACGAACACAAATGCGGCCGACTTTCCCCGAAGGAACAAGGACAAAATCTTGATCTAGAATCTTCATATCCGGCCCGCAGGTTATCCCCGACGTGCCGGGGCGGTCGAGCTTGTAGCCAACGGGCGGCGTCGAGATGGGCATGCACTCGGTCATACCGTAGCTCGGCAGGATGACGCAGTCAAAGGTATCGCGGATCTGGGTGGCCAGGGACGGCAGCAGGCCGCCGGCAGCGTTGCACACGAGACGGATCTGGGCGTTGGCGAGAGCCTGTGGCCGCTGGGATGACTCGGCCAGGATCAGGGAGTGCATTGATGGCGAGGCATAGTACCATGTGGGCAGCCCTGTCTCGACGACATCCCAGAAGCAGTTTGGGTCGAAGGCTGGGCAGCAGACTGTTGAGCCGCCTGAGAAGACTGGTGCAAATATGTTGCGGATGAGTCCACCGCTTTTGGGGGTCAGCATGGGACTGGATAGGGTTGGCGGGATGAGGGAACTGGTTGAAGACTCACACATGATAGAGAGGCATCATATTCAGGCAGACATCCTCTTCTGTCAGAGCCCAGGACTCAATGACGAAGGCCACGCCGGCAACGATGGAGTGCGCTGTTATTGGGACCACTTTCTTCTTGCCTGATGTTCCACTTGTGAACAAAATTAGAGCAATATCGTCTGGCCCATTTGGCGTTGCAGACTGTTCAGCTGTAATAGGTGTGCCGTCCGGAGTGGTAATGCAAATTTTCATGTCCTCCTCCAGATCGACTAGCAGCACCAGGATGCCATTATCTGCAATCCATCCTCCCTCGAGTCCAAGCTTGTGAAAGTCATCTTTCGTGGTGAGGATGCACTCAGCGCCAGCCTGAACCACGTCTGCCTCAAACTGCTCCGCTCCCGCAGCAGGATTTACAGGAGAGGCGATGTAGTGCGTCGTGACAGCCATACACATGGCAGCCAGCAACGGGCCATTGGGAAGCGCAATGGACACGACCGGCTTGCGCGGCCCTCGAGTCTCGATTGGGAGACAGAACTCGCTCACAAAGCGCCTGAGGTAGTCATGTGAGATGTATCTGTCCACACTGAGGACCCGCAGGGCTGCTTCCGGTTTGTCGGGGATGAAGTCAGCCAGGGACTTGTAAGTCTGCTTGATCTGGTTTGCCGTTCGCTCAATCAGGTCTGAAGAGTCGCCCGGGTCTGCAAATGGGTCGTCGGTGCGAGACGAGCGGCGGAGCTTCGAGTGATTCTGGATCAGCTCGAGTGTGGCCTCGGGGCCGAGGCCCTGCTCTAGCGAGCTTGACAGGCTCCGGAGAGACTTCCATGGATCTTGCGGGTACGGAGACTCAGGAATTGATGAGAGACCCTGATCAACAGGCTGTGAGTCTCCCAGGCTCCCGGATAACATTCTGGCAGTCTGTTTGAGAGGGGGGGGAAAGAAAAGGCGTAAAACAGTAATTAAACGTGAGTATGAAGACAAATAACTGAGTATTCGAGTAGACGGAACACGAATTAACGAGTGTGAGCAAATATCGAGTCTCTCAAAGCACAAGGCACGTAATATAGTCGTCAAGACTGTGGTCATATGCGAGGCCCCGTCCTGTCCTCGTATGACCTGGCCAGGCTGTGATAGATGTCGTGTACGAGGCTTTGGCGAGGATCACAGACTGGACGAAATCGGCATGGCGATGTTTGTCAAGGTTGCGTTCGTGAACCTTGTGATCTGTCAGTCATAGTCACTTACCGACGGATGTCACCTCCATCTCGCGTTTGCGTACCTAAGGGTCCATGTAAAGGTGTAGAGTCACAGTCGTAAATCCGTGCAACGTCGTATGAGTAAAGAACTGTGGCGAGGACCGTGAAAGACTTTTTTCGAAGATGACAAGAGCGCAAGAGACAGGTGATGGCCCTCGAGGAGGACGCCGACTTGCACTAGTTGCAGGATGCAAGACCTTGTGAAGGAGTGTAATTCTGCCCAGTTCGGACAGTTCGAACAGGATTGCAAAGATTATGATGGCAGACCAGCAGCATTAAAGTGAAGGGAGCGATGGGGACGGTCACAGTGTCGAGAGGGGACGATTCGGTTTTGATTCTGCGGTAGAGACGGATGTTTTGTACCATCTCAACGCCGAGAATTATAAGACGCAAAATGTTCACAATGAATACTGCAGTAGGTAGGTGTCAAACTATCACGCATGCGGCATTCCTCTGCCCGGGGGTGGGCCTCGCGCATTTGAACTTCGTCGTCTGCCCCATGGCGCCAGTAATGTACCTGACGAACCCCACCCAGCACAAGGCCGACACATGATGGATGTCGTTACTCTGAAATCCATGGGCCGGCCGGAGCAACCGGTTGGCGGGAGACGCACAAAGCGCCTCGGATCGACTAGCTAAAACAAGCCAGGCGTGGGTCAACGGACCCGATTATTACGCTCGGTCGACGTTTGTAGCTCGACACAATCAATCACTCAGGTTCAAGTGTGGTGGTGATACTAGTACAATCTCACAGTCTACAATCTCACAGTCCTCATGGACAACATCAAAGACGTCGATCAGGGCCCAGGGGTGGGGCGACAAGATAGCATTGACTAGTAGATTACCTGGGTGAGTACTGCCGTGCTACCTTGTGTCGCTCGACCAGTGAGAGGTTGGATGTGCCACCAGCAGTGACCAGCTTGGGGACATATGTCACAATACCTTCTCGACCACGGGGTAGAGGGGCCGAACACCACCATGTGGGATGCCAGCGAAAGGTGGACATGTTCCGGGACTTGGAGGATCCGGCCAATCTTCTCTCGCTCTGGCGATCTTGGCAAGCAGTGGCAAGGATGCGGGCCGTAGCCTTGCCGAGCAGGTCGTGCGCGTCTTTGTCCAGGCCGGGCTGTTAGCGATATCAAATGGTTGGCCTACTGTTAGTACACCCCCTTTGTAGCACATTATTGCCATATATAGACCGTCTTATTAACGGCCTCTCCGTGCGCGACCTAACATCGAACTTTGCGCATCAATGATTGCTTCGCAGCTGCTCGGTAGGAGGCACAATCTAGACTTAGCTTATTCTCTAGGCGAGCGTTCACTGATCAACTAGGAAACTCTGCCAGGTGTACATTTAGCGTACGACAATAGGTCGATGACCGTCACCTATGGGAGGAATTCAGCGCGGCTCAAAATCATTATCCGGTGTATCAGACGATGGGTGATCGTCAATACTGTCATCAATTGGTTGATAACGTTACGACGCCTACAGATTACTCTCTAATTGATAGGACGATCGGTGATCAGATGTGAGCCAGATGAATGAAATTTCAGGGTTTCCTACCAGACGGAACTTGTCAGCCCCTGTGTAGATGAAGACCCTATTGTAGCAGACATCCTACTTCAAGACGATCTGGGTGCACCGTCTGAAGAATACACAGGTACCGGACGAAGTTGGAGTATACTTCGCGGTCTTGGCAAGCAACCTTCCACGCGTTTCCCCGTCTTCACCCAAACCCCAATCTCTCCTCAATATCTTTCTCCCAAGGCTGACACCGACTCCCATCCTGGAATGGTGCCTTCTCCGCATTCGGCTTTTCCATCCCGTGGAGGGTACCAAATCAATGATTCTCTTGAGACACTGTCTGTCTATCTAGCATCCCTACTTACCTTACACTAGTTTGTTTCGGGTATTTAGGATCCCTGCAAGACTTCGCCGTGAAATAGAGTTTCGGGACGACTCGTGAGGATGGCCCGTTTTGCAGGGTATTTTCGAGATCATGCAAAACTTCACATTGGCCATTCTAGGCGCCACGGTAGCCAGTCCCTCATGCGGCGAACCAAGCCTCTATCACACAAAGTATGAAAACAGAATAGACGACGTGATCGAGGACAGGTCTTATATCATCTCGGCCGTTCCCTCCTCGCCAAGATGTGTCGTACTCACTACGACGAAGAACGAGTAAGGACTCGGCCGAATATGCTAGGGCTGTGTCGACCTCGGGAAGTAAGCCATTGCTAGTCAGCCTGGGAAAGCAGTAGATGAAGTTCGGAGTAATGATAAATCTTATATCACGAATCGAGCAGGGTAGATCGAATATTGTAAATTAGCTTATCTATTCTATCTAA
>MAVT02001034.1:0-17535 GCA_001702395.2 Diaporthe helianthi | reverse complement strand
ACTTACTATAGTTCTAGCTTAGTAGAGGAACTTAAAGAATATAAATAGTTAATAAACTATAATAACTAAGTATAATATATATAGAATACTTCTCCTTAGTATATATTAAATAAATAACTAAAATTAGTAAATTAAATATAGCTTATAAAGACTTTTTAGGTTTTATAAAAGTATCTTAAGGACCTATAAAACTTCTTAAATAATAAGATTAAGATATTTTTATTATCTATTATTATAATAAAATGTAGCTAATTTTATTCTATAAAATTACTCCTTAAATACTAAGAATAAAGTAAAACTATATTACTTTTGTTATATAATAAACTAATATAAATATAATGCTATAATTTAAGATTAAAATATACTTTAATATAAACCGCAACTACTAGTATTACAAAATAAACTAGATAACTATAATATTTATAAAGATAACAACTTTAAACTCTAATAATTAACTTTTAAAGGTTTTATAAATTATACTTAATAAGCTCTAGCTATATTAGAGGGCTTAAAGCGTTGATTATACTAGAGAAAATAACTTATAAATAATAGTTATTAAGGCTTATAAAAGTATCTTCAACCTTGAAATAGCTCTATTTAAGCTTATTTAAATATATAAAGAGTTTATTTTAAACTTAAGGTTTATAATAAAAATAACGCTTAGCTATGTAATTAATATAAATGTAATAGATAATATATAAGATAAGTTCTATATTAATTACAACTATAATAGTTCGTTTTAAAATATATACAAATAACTATTATATAGTTACTTTTGAAAAGACTAAGGATTTACACATAGCTAAAGAATATTTAAAAAATGTAAGAAATTTAGAAAAGGATACGTATAAAACATATTTTAATTATAAAAAAGGATTATTTATTAATAAAGTACTTAATAAATGAGAGATAAAATATAAAAATAAACTTTATAGTATAAAATAAATATAATAGATATAAAGAGAAAGACTTTAAACATTTCTTTTTAAATTTTAAAGGTAATAAAATAAAGAAAAAAGAATACTATAACTATTATAGAGGCAAAGATACTAATAAGAACTACAATACTAAAATTTAGGTTTTTAAAGTAAATATTAAATTTCTAATAAATTAGGCCTTTTTATATAAACTAACTAAGTCAAATACTTTAAAATATATAATAATTATACTAGTAAGCTAATTTATTTTAGAAAATAAATACTTTAATACTAGGTTTTAAGTAATATTAATACTAGAGAGTTATTAATTAATATAATAATTACTAAATACAATACTAGCTATAATACTTTTTATAATAGGTTTTATAGTATAAATATACATAAAAACACTTATAAAGTTAAGTAAAAACTATTAATAAAGCTAAATTATTAATTATATAATAATTACTCTTTAAAACACTTACTTATTATCGTTCTTTAAAGTTATAAGTTAAAGCTGTTATAAAAAGCCTTTATTAGCTTTCTAGTAGTAATAAAACTATTAGGAAGAATTTAATAGATTACTTTATTTAGTACTACTTAGAGATATAAATAAGGATTAGGTAACTAATTAATACTAAGAGAACTAAGTATACTAATAAAGATATAATAAAGTAGGTTTTAAAGTTTTTAACTTATATAATACAAGTGAAGTATATTAAAATCTAGAATATTACTAATATTAATAAAATTAATATATTTATGTAAAAAACTTAATATTATTAAGCTTTTAAAATAGCTACATCTTTTATAATAACTAGAGTTATAAGTATATAGTAGGTATATAAGTATATAAGATATATAGGTATATATGTAGATAAGGTATATATATATAAGTATATAAAACCTCTAGGTATATAAGTATATAAGACTTCTAAGTATATAAATAATATATATGTATAAAATAGGTATCTAACTTAAAAATTAAATAATTTTTACGAAATTCTAAATAAATGCGCCTAGATTTAATCATTAGACTAATACACCTGTTATTGTACTAGCTAAATTATTATTATACTATTAATAATTCATTAATAGTATAATAAATATTAACTTACTCCTAATAGTAACATAAAAGCGTAAAAGTATACTAACTACTAAGGTTACGGCCTAATTTAATGCTAGGCTAATTTCACATATTTTTTCCATTATAACATTATTTAATTTATATTTATACGATTACTACTAAGCTACCTATTAGTAAATTAAATATAGATTACTTTTATTTTAATAAGATTAGTATATAATACTTATTATATATTAAGGTTAGGAGTTTTTAAAAGATAATAATAGTAAAGAATAATATTAAAGTTTATAAATATATTTATTATACGTTAATGACCCTATTATATAAAACCTTATATATATTATTAATGTTTTATATATCTTATATACGTATTATATACTTTTTATATACCTATATACTAATATACCTAATATATAAATATATAAGTATATATGTATATAAATATATTAGTATATAGATACACTATTATTACTCTAATAGTAACCCTTTTAATTATTACTTCTAGTAACTAGTTTATATATTTAAAAGCTTTAACTAGTAATAAGTAGAGGTTAACTTTAGTAGTAGTTTCAAAGTAAAAGAACTTTTAATACTAGTAGTTTTAAGGAAAAATACTTAACTAGTAGTATATTAAAAGTAAATATTAGTAGTTTATAGTATAAGACTTTTATAAATATTTTATAAATATATATTTAGCTAAGTTTATACTAGAAAATAAATCGAAATAATAGCTATTACTACTTAATAAGTTAATAATCTATATATTAACTTCTTTAATAATAAGGGCTTAGTATAATTAAAAATACCTTTTACATTTATTTTAACCTTATAAAAACGCCCTTTTTAGTATTAAAGACCTATTATTATAATAAGTATACTTATATTACTTTTATATTAAACATAGCTCTCATTAATAAGAGACTAATAATTAGCTACTATAAAAGGGTATTTAATAAGGTCTTCTTATAAAAATACTCTAAGTAGCTTTTCTTTTACTAAGATCATTCTATTTAATCCTTAAAAACTCTCTAATAGCTTTATATAATGAATAGTATAAAGGTTAATATAGAAGCTAAAGATAAAGCTTTTAATACTACTATTAGAGCTTAATATATTAATTAACTTAACTATTAAAACTTTATAAAAGGCTACTAAGTTATTAATAATAGTAAATTATGTTATCAATAGTATAATACAAGTATAAGGTGACCTTTAGATTTAAATAGCTAAGGTAAGTAAAAAGCTAAATAACTTTATTAAGGAAATTACTACTCTTAAAAATACCTACTTAAATACCCGTATTAAAGAGCTTAAACTTAAATATAAATATATATAGAAAGAGCTAAATAAGGTTTTTATTAATATATATAAAGTTATTAGTAACCTAAATAAGCTATTATTATTATAGTAGTAATATAAATAAGAATAATAATTAGCTTTAAAAGAAATTAGCTGTATTATACTTAATTATTTTAAAATAAGCTTTAGTATAAGTATAAGTTTTAATTAGGTTTTTAGTATATAAATTAAGTATATAATTACTATATAAAGTTGAGCTGTTGTAATCAAGGCTATTTCTAGAAGCTATCCGGTTACCGGGCGCCCCTCTAGTACCTTCACCACGCCTTACGTCCCTAGTTAGCGAGACGGCAGGAAGAGAGGATCTTGTATTCTAAGGGGCCCCGCCCACCTTCCCGCCGCCTATGGCGGCGACCATTTAATACCAATACCAATATCTGTGCCTCGCTCAGTATTCCCAATTAGTTGCCCTAAACCCACGTCGAGTCTCCGTCTCCGTCTCCGTTCTGAACGCCGTCGTCTGCGTCCACTTCCTCCCCCTGTTGCTTCGTCTCCACTGTGTATCTTTAGTACATTTAATACATTCAACTCGGGAACCCTGTGGAAACCAAGAACAGTCACATTCAATCTCTGCGGCAGGCCTGTCTACCTGTTGTTCTTGACCACACTCGTGCTTTGCCTACATTTGTACCTTTCGGAAGTCCAATTTTCGGCAGCGCGTTACAGCATCGTCCCATCCCAATTCCGCCCCATCCACCTGGACTGCACCTGCCACAGCCCACATCTCTGTCTTGCCTCTACCCGTGACTTCCTTTTTGAACCTCGCAGACCCGTCCGCCCTCCTGTCCCCCCATTTTCTGACCAGACCGGACCAAAGCACGTAAGTCCAAAGCAGCGACACCATCCTCTCTCCGCCATCTCGACTTTCCATTCCTGCCCTTGTCTTGGCACTTCCCGACCTCCTTCAACCTCCTTCTACCGCTCGTCACCCCAACACAAGCGTTTATACGGCTTGCCTCGAGACCTGTCCCCCCAGCCACCAACCAGCATTTCGCTGCTCAGGCTGATCATAGATTGAGCCTCTCAAGCTTGTGCGAGGCTGCACATTGTCAACCTGCATAAGCATTACTACACCAGTCTTAATTATACGAGGCCATTCATTCATGTCAATTCACGCTCGATTGCCCTGAAGCTGCTCGCCGCCTCCGCCTCAACACGCCCTGAGCAGCTTCACGTAGCCAGCCACCCACCACCTCTTCCCAGCTACTACTATGGAGGGGACTTTGTGCCTGCCAGCCTCAAAACAAAGCCAGAGAATGTCCTCGCCAGTCTCGCGGAAATCAGAATTCATGTTGCCCTTACCCGTTCAAGCGTCCCCGAGGTTTCCCGTGCGCGCCCTCCTCAGCCACTGCCTGTACCGACGGGTCATGTTATGGGCTGTCACCGTGACATTACTCTTGTGCTTGGCGCTATTCTCAAGTGGAGTGCAGACCCAGCATGGGAGGATCTTGGACTTGGTAGACATCCGGAAAGGCAGCTATTCCGAGACCCAAAAGACCGGCCTCGGCACCGGAACTGCCGCCATCGAGCAGCAACTTACTATCGGCAAGCCCAAAGAGGGAGGCAAGAAACAGGAGATCAAAGACGGTAACATCACGAATGATGACAGTGATGGCCGGGAACCTCTCCACTGGCTCGAGTACAAGCAGTAAGTTCTCTTGAGGGTTGGGTACTCTTGAGTTATCAAGCTCCTAATTCCTAACTTGTTTTGCAGTATGGATGGTTACTTCAATGGCATCAAGAGCTTGGTGCGTCTGAAGGACTACGTTCCTGAGTTCCCAGCAAAGGCGGACACACCACCTGTCATTACCGTCTCCCTCAGCACAGCCCTGCCAACACCCACCCTCTACGCACCACAGCCCGATTATCAGTCATCCGAATACCAAGAAAAGCACCACCCTGTCCAGGCCTGCTACCTTGACGAGGAGCAGAAAATCCCACCGCCAGACCTGTATGTTTACGACGGGCTTCCGCAGGGCGTCGCGAGTCCAGTACTGGGGTCCTACGAGCTTCTCGGGATCCGAGATGACATCTGCTACGATCGATTTGGACGGTACGGCCCCTACGGTCTGGGATACAGCCTTAAGGAAGGTGGTGTTGGAGAGGGGATGGATGTCGAGAGTGAAGGAAGCGAACACGTATGGAACAAGACCGGCAAGATCGACTACCACAACATTAACTGGGGAAAGCTTCAGAAGCGTTGTGTCGAGAGGAACCGCGCGAGATTCATCGAACCCGAGGACAGGGAAGTGGAATTCACCGAGAGCGGGAATGATGCCCAGTCACGGCTCGGCAACGATTCAAAGAAGAAGATGGGGCGTATTGCGATTGTCATCCGAACTTATGTCGGGTTCCAGTGGACACACTTGGCCATTCTCAACTTCCGCGCCATGATATCCGAGTTGTCCCTGCGGTCTGGCGGGGAGTACGACGTGCACTTTCTACTACATGTCAAAGACAAACACCAGCCAATCTGGGCGGACGCGGAGACCGTCCAGAAGACACTCGACTCAAATATGCCGCCCGAGTTCCACTCTATCACTTCCCTGTGGTCTGAGCCGCAGATGAAGTTGCTGTATCCTGGCAACTTTGGGGACGCGTTTGAGAATCCATCCAACGGAGACATCCACGGTGTTTATCGTTCTGCCCACATGCCACTGCAGCATTTTGCAATGATGCATCCCGAATATGAACACTTCTGGAACTGGGAGATGGATATGCGCTATGTCGGAAACTACTATGAGCTCTTCGACCGACTTGGATCTTGGGCCAAGAAGCAAAGCCGTGTCGAGCTGTGGGAGCGCTCGCAGAAGTACTACGTGCCCGAGTACCACGGCAGCTGGGCGAACTTTACCGAAGTCGTCCACGAGGAGACCGAGGCTTCCGGTCGTCAAACAATCTTTGGGCCTGTCATCTTTCCTGGTCGCCAGTCTCTACGTGCCCAAGAGCGTGGTTTCAGTTTCATGCCTGATACATGCGCCAAAGGAGGCAACATCACCGAGTGCGGGATCGATGAGGAGGCGGACTTGATCACACTGAACCCCATTTTCGATGTAGATGAATCCGGTTGGGTATTTGCCAAAGATGTGTCTGGATACGATCGCAGTTTGCCCGTTCCGCCTCGTCGTTGTGCAATTGTCACGGCCTCCCGATTGTCTAGACGCCTTCTTCAGGTCATGCATGAAGAGACGTGGCGTCTACACCACAGCATGTTTGCCGAGATGTTCCCTGCCTCTATGGCACTTCACCACGGAATGAAAGCTGTGTATGCACCACATCCAGTTCTCATTGATAGGAAGTGGGACATTGAGAGAGTTGACTGGGCTTTCAATGGTGGGCGCGATCACAGTACAAGCGGCCGCGGTTCCCCGTTTGACATCGATAACGAACACAACCATGCAGGCACTAGTTGGTATTACAACAGTCAGTTCGCAGGTCTTTTATGGCGTCGCTGGCTGGGCTATGCCGAATTTGATGGACGCGGTGACAATGGTGGGCGAGCTGGAGAGGGAACACTGCGTGGTGGAAAGGCAGAGGAGAGCCGCCCAGACAGCACGGGCCGACTCTGCCTCCGAAGCATGCTCGTGCACCCTATTAAATGGGAACACCCGTCAGAAAAAAACTAGGAGTACATCATCTAAGACCGGACAGGGATCGGTACAGCAGAAGACTACATTTTGAAAGCGCAGCGGGGTGGAGACAATCGACTGGTCACCTGTCTGAAGGTGGACTTCTCAGCACCATCTCAAGGTTGCTCGAGCAGTGAGCATTATCGAGTCTGGACCCAGAGCCTTAAGGGGTTCTCTGCACGGTTTTGGACCCTTGGGGGGGGGGGGCAGATGCATTTCAGCCGAACGGCGCAACTAATACATTATGAGTACTGTATGAACATAGTGTACATATTGATGGGCACTGGGAGTCAAACTTTTCGAGATACGCACAGGACCTCAAGACGAAAAACTGCCAAAGGCTTATTCATTTGCATGGGAGGAAAGTCTTGAAGTGCCTCAGTTATCATTGGCTTTTGGCGTGGTGTTGAGCGCATGTAAGGCTAATAACTTTAAGGATGATTAGAAGAAACAAAATGTCTCTGATAAAGTCAAGATCTGCTGGTGGACCGAATTGAAGGCCCTTCAAGGGGTCATAAGACCTGAGTGCTTTCATGCGTGTGTCTCAGTGAAAGATTCCTAGGTATTCACCGTTGACAGCATACATCAAGCAACAAGTGGGGAAAACTTCTTCCAGACACCAAGTGTGTTCTCTTGTAAGTAAAAGCTAAGATATAGGTTGAAATTTCATAGAATCAAGGAGATAGGGGATAAAACATTTGATTACCTAGGTGGGGTGGGCACAAGTCAACATTAGTAGAAGAGAAATTTCTGCAATGTGCAACTACCTAGGTACTTAGGTAGGGAATAATCCACTTTGTGAGACTTTCCCTTTCCTAATGTTCCCTTGAGACCAATTGTCATCATTTGCCCATTTATAAATAACAAACTGCTTCTGAGTTGCACATTACTTCATTCTCAGCCTCTCATGGGATGACCTCTTATGGTGTAACCTCTTGTACAACAGTGTCAGATGCCAAATTGCAGTTGCAAAGGATACGCTGCGCCAACGCTGATCGTAAGCGAATGCGTCCAAGTGCATGGAAAAGCCTACGAATAAGGCTACGGAAAAGAAGCTAAGACGAATAAACTAGCGCTACTTCCAAGCCGCTTAGAAGCAAAAGGGCGAGAACTAATTATCTATAAAAAAAAGGAAAAACGAGAACTAGAGAAGAAAAGAAAAATCCCTAAGTTTAGTAGCCCTTACTTACAAATATACTACTATTGCACTATATATTCTATTTACTTTACTTATATACCCATTTAACTTAATATTTTAAACTTTTACTTCTTCTAAAAGAAGTAAACCGTTTAAAACACTATAGCACTTAATACTTAAAAAAGCATTTCTTGCAATAAAACTAATACAACTACTTAAAATAAACACAGCAATTAGCTTTAAAGTTTATATGCTATTATACCCTATTTTTAAAACAATATACTTTCACTTAGCCTTAGCTTTAGCAAAGCTACTCTATAGCATAATAGCAGCAAGAGCGCTAACAACTATACGCATTTTACTTATAAAGCCCTTAAACGCAAAGAAAAAAAGCTTAATAACTAACTTAAAAAAGCTACTATTATTTAGCGCTTGCGTAGTAAGCAAGCTCGCCTTGTAGTACTTCGCTATAAAGATAGCTTTCCTATACCCCTAAACCCTATTTTAGAAACCCCCTTTAAAAATATAGCATTTATACTTTATAGCGCAAACGCAGCGTTAAAGCTTACCTTGCACCCTAACAATCTCCTTGCGTTAAAGTATAAAGGGTTCTCCTATATAAAGTTAAAGACTTTCCTCTTTAACCTATAGTTTTATTTTAAATTATTTAACTTAACCTTAAACTAGGCAAAAGTTAAGTATATAGTACGCTATTTGCGTAAAAATTCTAAGTAAAACTAAAACATTTATACCGCTTAGTAATAAAACAAGGGATTAAACCTTTTTATAATCCTTTATAATGCTTTTAAAAACCTTCTATTAAATTAACTAAGTAATAATATTACTTGCGCTATAATAGTATTTACGCTGCTTTTAAATATGCGCTAATAAAATAATAAATTAGTTATACAATTTGCTAGGCGCTATTAAAAAGCTAGGATAAAAACTTAAAAAATATAAGTTAAATCTTACTAGATTAACAACATTATTAATTACTTTTAACCTAAAATTAGTATTGCTATTAATTTATAGTTATAATATTTAAATATATAATACAAAACTATTAGTTTTACTTAATATAGTAAAGCTACTTAAGGTTTACTACTTATACGCTAGCAAGATAATAACGCAGCTTTTTTATAAAACTTTTACAACTAAACTTAGCTTATTTATTACAACTACTAGTATATAAGGCATATAGCTAAATATTGCTAAAATAATAACAATTAGAATTCTACGCAAAAAAACACTAGCGCCCTTATAGCAAGCGATTAGCGCGCAAGCATTACTAATAATCCATTAAGTTATTAACTCGCCTATTTTAATTGCTAGCAAACGAAGCATCTTACTAATGCTTATCCTAAGCCGCAAAGGAACAACTACTATATATATAGCGCAATCAACTACTACTAGGGGCAATGCTTAAACCTTATATACCACAACTGCAATTAAAAGGGCTATATTACTATAGAATATCCTAAGTTATTAACTGCTAACTAGGAACTTATAGCTTTACAAGTGCGCAACATATATACTATAAAAAAGCAATAGTTATATATTACTATATTAATTTGCCTAGAAAACAAATTTTAACACTACTAGGCGCTTATTAACTTAAAAGTTAAAAAAAAACTTAATTAATTGCAAGGTTATTAATACATATAAGCATTAAAGCTACTTTAATCTAGCCCCTAAATTAGCTACTATAAATAAAACGCCTATCCTTACTTATAAAAGTTGTTTCGTTTTTATTAAGATAATTAATTTATAAAGTGCAACTAGAATATAGCGTTATTACTTTATTGTTGCTAATATTAAAGAGCTTATTATTCTTAGTTTCTTATAGCTAGAGGCAATAAACCTTTTAATCTAATAGAGAAGCTAATAGTAGCGCTACCCCTTATACAAAGAACAATTTAGCGTTAGCGCTACTCCTAAGCAACCCTTAAAGATTATAATAATCTATACTTACTCTATTTTACTAAAAAACTGCAAACCTTAAAAGATTAAATCTTAGCTAAGCAAGAACACTACGTTAAAGCCTTATTTACCTAGCAAGTATAATAATTTTTAGTACCTTAAATTAAAAAAAGAGCAAAAACCCTTGCTAAGCACACTTAATTTAACTATAAGATTAAGTTTAAAGAAAGATAAACTACATTATAAGGCCCGCTCTATCCCTTCTTAAGCGCAAAGCTAAAAGCGCTTAAAATCTATCTAAATAAAATATTAGTAAAAGGATAAATTTACCCTTTAACTAGCCCAACTAAAGCTCCTATCTTATTTATACTAAAAAAAGATAACAAGCTTTGTTTATATATTAATTACTATGCGTTAAATAAACAAACGTATAAAAATTATACCCTTTTTCTACTAGTAGCGAAGGTACTAAACTAACTCTTTAGTACAAAGATTTATAGCAAGTTAAACTTAAAGAAAGTATACTACTAGCTTAGAATCCGCGCAAGCAATAAGTAGAAAATAGTTTTTTGCACTAAATATAAATATTTTAAATACTTAGTACTACCCTTTAGCTTTACTAACGCCCTTGCAATGTTCTAAGCTTTTATTAATAAAGTATTTACTAGCCTTGTTAATATCTATTGCATTATATACTTAAATAATATTCTAATTTATAGTAGCAATAACAAAACGCATATACAATATATATATAGTATATTTAAACAACTTAACGCAATAAAGTTATACTTAAACTTTTTAAAGTATAAATTTTAAATTACAAAGATTAAATTCCTTAGCTTTATAGTTACCCTAAAGGAAGTAACTATAAAGCAAAAACGCATTATTGTAATTGCAAAATAGCTATTTCTAAATAGTATCTAAAATATTTTTATTTTTTTAGGGTTTATAAGGTTTTACTGCAAATTTATTAAAGCCTTCTTAAGGATTATAATCCTTTTAATAAACCTATTGCAAGAAAAAACTACAAGTATTCTAGTACTTCTACTAAATACAAAAACAATATTTAAGTTACTTTAAAACGCTTTTGTTATAATACTACTACTGCAATATTACAATCCTAAGTTATATACACACTTAAAAACTAATGTATTTAAAAATGCAATTAGTTTTATTATCTTATAACTCTTTAAAGAAAAATAGTACTTTATTATTTTTTAATTAAAGAAATTTATAACTCCAAAATAATACTACAAGATTAATAAGCTAGAGTTACTTGCAATTGTTAATACTATAATAACCTAGCGTTACTACTTACACTATGCCCAAAAAGCTATTATAGTTTTAACTAACTACTTTAACTTAAAGTATTAGTATATAAAAACTAACCTTTTAGTAAAAAAGCTACACTAGCTTAACGTACTAGCGGTAGTTAATTTAGTTATTAACTACTACTTAAGGGTTGCAAACCCTGTAAATAAACTATTTAAAAAACTAAACTATATTAAAAAGAAAATAAATACACTAAAGTTACACAACCTATACAAGTTTATTGCGTTATAACATAGTAAAAACTACAATAATAGCTATCACTAGTTTAGTTATAAAGTAAAAATAACCTATAATAGTAATTAAAATAAAACACCCTATAAAGTAAATAAAGAAAGTAATGTAAATATAGCGCTTAAGCTAAATAAACACTATACTAAAAATGTAAGATTAAAGCGTAAAGCTTAGGATTATATAATTATATATATAGCGCAAGTATATAGCGTAAATACAAAAGCTACGCTAAAGCCTACAATAGAAAACTATATTTAGAACCTTTAATAAAAAACTTATTTATAATAATAAAAGTATAAAAAGCTTACTAATAAAGAAGCATTAATATAACGCAAACGTAGTTTATATAAAACAAGCTACTATATATAAGGAAAAGGATTTATATTTTTTTTAACTCCTTTATAAAACAAAAGCTATTAAAGTTATACTACAATAACCAATTTACAAAATACTTTAGCTTAAATAAAATATATAAGCTACTTATAAGCTACTACTATTAGAACTTCTTACAAAAGGATATAAAGATATATATTAATACTTATACAATTTGCTAAAAAACAAAAGGTTTAACGCATAAGCTATTTAGCTTTTTTGTTGCGCTATTGCCGCTATAACGCCTATAGTAGGAGATAATAATAAACTTTATTACTAAACTACCTCTTTTTATTAACCCACGAAATAATAAACATTGTAACTTAATCTTAGTAATTATAAACTAACTAACAAAATACGCTTTTTACATCCCTACGTTAAAGCAACTTATAAATAGTAGTTTTACAAACCTATTAGCTATCTTTGTTTTTAATATTTAAAGAATCTTTAATAGAATTATTATAAACTAAAAAAGCCTTTTTATAAGTTACTTTTAAACTAAACTTTACTTTTACCTTATAATAAAGCAACGCTTAAATACTCTATTCTACTTTTAAATAAATAGTTAAACTAAACAATAGAATTAGAATATTAAATACTATTTTTAAATATATTGCAACAATAAATACACTAATTAGGCGCAGCTCTTTTCTATTGCTTAATTTATATATAACAACTTAATATACTCTGCTATAAAGACAACACCTACCTTTACTCTATTTAAGTTTTACCTATAAAAACTAACTAATCTACTAAAACTAAGAAAAATTTGCATTTTTTTTGCAAATAAAAAAAGTTAAGAATTATAAAACAAACACGTAAAAATTGCATAGTACTTGCTTAACGCTAGCGAAAGGTATATAAAATAATATAATCAAAAATATTTAAACAAAAAGTTTAAAAAAAATAATCTAATTATAGTATTAATAAAATATTTACGCTAATAGCAAAAAAGCTATAAACTTGCAGCAAAATACCTAGGTTTTTTTATATAGCTAAAGTAATAAAAAACTATAGATTAATATACTAATTAAACCTCTTAAAATTCTATAAAATTTATAACGTTATTTTAATTACTACACTTAAATAATTTTAACGCAAAGATAGCGCAATGCTTAAGTTACTTAATAAAAAGGTTAAAATAAAAAAAGTAAATATTTTTATAATAAAAGACATTTTAAGCTATTAAGGCCTATGTAATTACTAATAATACCTTATTTGCTAAAAAAAAATATAGTAGTAATAACAATTTGTAAAAGCTACAAAAAAATATTTACAATAAATTACTAATTGAAAAATATAAGGCAAACAATATAAAAAAGTAATAAACTTATATATAGCTTTTTTGCGCGAAGGCGTAGCTATTTTATTTTATTTTAGAAAAAAAAAATCTCTATACAATTGTGCATTTTACTTAGGGTTTTTAAAAAAGCCCCCTTCTATAGCGTAGCGAACGCGCTACTCCTTTACTGCAATCGCCTTTACAACGTTAGCAATACGCTAAAGCGCCTCTATATTACTCTTAACTAAATTAAATATCTTCTTATCCTTAGCTTGCGCAAGTATAGCGCTAGCGCTTGCGGCTGCAGTAGTAGTAGTAACAAGCTCCTTTTTAGTAAGAAAGGCCTTGGTAGCAACAATAAAAAGCTACTTTTATATAGCACTTAAGCTACAAAAAGCTTACTTAACTAACTTAGCTACCTTATATAAAACCTATAACGCACGTTAGTAGCGCACGTATACTTAAAATGCAATATACTTATAATAGCGCAATTTTTACAATTTTTAGTAATATATTAAATATAACGCTTAGCTTTAGCTATATAATATTAGCAAGTGCACTACATTAGCGCTATATAAATATATAATTTACTACTAAGTTAATTAATATAGCAATAAAAAAAGTTTTTAGAAATAGTATAAATATAGCGCGTATACTACTTTTTAGTAGCATAGATATTATTAATCTTAACTTGCTTAAATAGCGAAAGCTTTTAAGCTACTATTAACTTATAAACGCGCATAGCTTGCATAGTAACTACAATACGCAAGAGAGACTTAATAAAAAAAAAGAATCCTTTTAAAAAAAGGCTATAGCAATAGCAAGGGTAAGAAAAAAAGTAAATATCTATTAACTAATTAGCAACTATATATTGCTAGCGCAGCAACTGCTATGCATTTATATTGCAAGTATTTACTATTATTATTCTAGTAATACTTATAAATATAATTATAAGTGTAATTATAGCTATAGTTATAATACACCTGCGTTAGCGCTACGCGCGCGTTATATATATTGCGCCTATAGGAATAACTTATAAAAAATCTACAAGTACTTATAAAAAAAAGAAATAACTATAGAAAAACAAAGAGTTAAATATTTAAGCAAAAAAGCTATTAAAAAGCAACTACAATAATACTATTTAGCATAATAAGCTATTTAGAAAAAATAATACATTTAGTTATACAATACTTTATATAATACTAACAACTATTTACATTTATATCTTTAAAAACTATGCTATAGTGCTATTTGCACTACTTTTGCAATATAAGCTATAATATTCTAGCTATTGTTTTCTAGCCTATTCCCCCTCTATTGTTATATTAATTACTTTTTTATACAACGCTAATACTATAATTAAGTAGCTTCTAAGGATAAAAGCTTAAAAGAGGGGGCAGCATATTAAATGCTAAATTATAATTGCAAAGGATATACTGCGCTAACGCTAATTGTAAGCGAATGCGTCCAAGTGTATAGAAAAGCCTACGGATAAGGCTACGGAAAAGGAGCTAAGATGAATAAACTAGCGCTGCTTTCGAGCCGCTTAGGAGCAAGAGGGCGAGGACTAATTGTTTATAAAAGAAAGGAGAGATAAGGGCTAGAGAAAAAGAGAAGGATCCCTAAGTTTAGTAGTCCTTACTTACAAATACACTGCTATCGCGCTACGTGTTCTACTTACTCTGCTTGTGTACCCATTCAACCTGACAGACAGCCTCCTTCGTGATGCCACCTAGGAAGATTCTCATCTGATATGGCAACTTAGACTGACAGCAGTTGATTCATGTGGGGCTCTGCAACGACTCGTTTTTAAAGAGAAAAATTGTGGTAGTCTTCCTTTAGTAGTTTATAGAGTTGAAGTCTCTGATTATATGTGGTGTAAATACACAACATTGAAAAGCAGGAAAGACACTTTAGAAAGTGGAGAAGCTTTGCTGGCATAAACAACAACGAATACACCGCATGCAGAGCGCCTTGGCTGGTTTCCTCGTCCATGCTAATAATAATCAACACCCATTGATCAGAGCCATGTTTCTGCAGCTTTATGATGGCCTCGTCATCATGCCGGGTACTGTTGAGAGCCTCCCGGTTTGCCAAGTTGGTTTCTCAGTTGGTCCAACCCTGTAGCCGCTGCGCGATATCGATGACATAGGTTGGGTTTCCGACCCCATTTGGGGCGGTGCTGAGATCCCAAGCGAGAACGCTGCCCGAGTTGAACGCAGGTAGGGCCGGGTAGACGGACTGCTCCAAATTCTGGCCGCCCCAGTTAGCAAGATTCGTCTTGAGCTGTTGGGTGCCACAGTCAACCATTAAGGTGATGTCAGCCTGTGATTCAATTGCATGTTAGTTAGCGAGATTCATCCCTAGTCTGGGAACCCACACCAAAAGGGGTGGGTTGTCCTTGGTTACCTGGGCGAGGTTGTTTTGGCCCTGGTAGCCTTGGCAACCACTTGCCTGCATCAAGCCACCAGTGGCAGAGCCGTCTGCATCATGAGTATTCACCACTCCGACGCCGCCATGGCTCTCCTCCATTATGATTCCGAAAAGCACTCTCTCATCAATTCCATAGGCGGCAGCGACACTGGTGACGGCGATGCGGATGTGGTCCACTGGAACACATTGTGTCAGCTACATTCTTTCTCTAAAAACAGCGCCATCTTTGGACGGGTCTTGGGCCCAAAAAGTACAGTAGAGAACGGAACAGCACCAGAAGCTACTGAGGCGCATTGGGGACTGCAGTTAGGGCTCACTTACCATCCTGCTGAGTGCTTCCAGCTACAAACATGGACTGCAAGTTTGCATTGAACTGTTTTGGTTAAAAGTGAGTTGTTTGTTCCAGCTAGACATCGGTGGGGAGGTCAAAGGGCTGCTTGTCTGTCCATCTGTCCGAGGGACAACATCTGGAGCTGGCCAAGACAGGATTTGTGTGCCCAGAGACGCTTACCATGTTGTCAAAGCTGGTCCATGTGCTCATGGCTGGGAAGTTTGACCAAGAGCCTGAGTACATAGCGCTGGCAGGCAGAAACTTGTCTGACAGGTTCCCAGGGTTCTTTGGGGCAAGATTGGTGCCATCTGCTGCCCATAATGCTTGTGGGGCTGAAACGACAAGAAAAGGGCTATAAGCCAGGAGGGCTAAGAGAACCTGGAAGATGAGCATCTCGATAGCAGGTAGATGATAAGTCAGTG
This sequence comes from Diaporthe helianthi, assembly GCA_001702395.2. Classification (NCBI taxonomy): domain Eukaryota; kingdom Fungi; phylum Ascomycota; class Sordariomycetes; order Diaporthales; family Diaporthaceae; genus Diaporthe; species Diaporthe helianthi. The sequence goes on along the minus strand of MAVT02001034.1, from coordinate 1,082 downwards.
TGTGGGCAACTGGTTGGGTGATGCTTGACCAAGTCCAAATGTGGAAAACTCAACTGGTGTTCAAAGTGATAAAGGTGGACTGGGCGTGGGCGGTGTGAGTCTGATGTTCAAATGTTTGGGAAGGCTTCACATTTTTCAAGCCCAGGTCAATGGAGATCTATCAAATGCCTAATTCATCCTTCAAGAGTCACTTTTGAAGTGCTCAAGTGGACCTCCAAAGCCAATGGGGCCACCACCAGACTTCACTTGCTTTCTAGTGACTTCCACGCATGAACTAATAAGTTTTATCAAAGCCTTCTTAAGAATTATAGTCCCCTTAATAAACTTACTATAAAGAAAAACTATAAGTATTCTAATACTTTTACTAAGTATAAAAGTAGTATTACGTAACTTTAAAATACTTTCTAATAGTACTACTATTATAATATTTAAGTCCTACGCTATATATATACTTATAAACTAATATATCTAAGGATATAATTAGTTATATTATTTTTTACCTCTTTAAAAGAAAATACTAATATATTAATTTTTAATTAAGGAAAATTATAGCCTTAAAATAATAATATAAAGTTAATAAGCTAAAGCTACTTATAATTATTAATACTATAATAACCTACTATTACTACTTATATTATATTTTAAAAGCTAGTATAGTTTTAACTAACTACTTTAACTTAAAGTATTAGTAAATAAAAATATACTTATTTATAAGGGAGCTTTATTAATTTAATATACTAGTAATAGCTAATCTAATTATAAACTTATAAATAAACTATTTAAGAAACTAGATTATAATAAAAAGAAAATAAATATACTAAAGTTATATAGTATATATAAATTTACCCCTTCTAAGTATAAAGTTAAAAGACTTATAATTATAGTTTTTTTAATTAAGTTAATTTAACTATTTACTATTTTTATAACTAGGGTATTCTTTAGTTTTATTTAGTAGAACTTCTTTTTAAGCTTAACTAACTTAGTAGTATTTAGTTTTCTAATACTATAGTTTATAAAATTCTTATCCTTAACTTTAAGGTTCTTAAAGATTAGAATATATTAAGATTCTAGCTTAAACTCTC
>MAVT02001033.1:3889-17535 GCA_001702395.2 Diaporthe helianthi | reverse complement strand
GCTAGAATTAGAATATATCTAGACCTTTAAGGCTCTTAAACTTAAAATTAAGAATTCTATAAAGTACTTTATAAAAAAGCTAGATAAAACTAAGTTAGCTAAGCTTAAAAAGAGGTTCTACTAGATAAGATTAGAAAATACCCTAGTTATAGAGATAGGAGATAGTTAAATTAACTTCGTTAAAATAAACTATAATTATAAGTCTTTTAACCTTATACTTAGGAGGAGTAAAGTTATATATAATATAAAGATTAATTACTTAGATATTTCTATTAAGTATATATTATACTAATACTTACTAAACTATAATATTAAATGACTTTCTACTCTATTTAAAACTAAGTTTAATTCGTAATTTAATAGCTTTTATATTTACATTACTTAAATTAATAGCTATATAAACTCTAAATACTATTATAATTATTAACTATAGAAATTCAATTGATATATACTTAGAAATAACTACCTTTTACCTACTATTAAAAATAAAGTTAATAAAGTTACTAGCTATTAATATTATATATAAATTAACTTTAACGCTAGGTTTTATTATACTATAATATTATATAAAGCTTAATAACTATTAGCTTTTATAATTATAATTAAGAGTAGCTTTTATAAATATATTATTATACTATTTAATTTAACTTATATTCATAATATTCTAAGTACAAGGTTAGAAAACCTATAATTATAGTTATTTTTAATAAAGTTCATTAACTATCTCTTATTTTTATAACTAAGGTATTCTTTAGTCTTATTTAGTTATAATAAGTTTTAAAAGTATTTAACGTTTTAATATTTTAAGATATAAGCTTTTATAATACTTAAGTAAAGTTAACTTATACATTATTAAATATTTAAAAGTTTTTTAATATCTGTAAATATATATTACCTTTTTCATTATTATTAAAGGTTCGTTAAAGTAGACCGCTATTTTAATATAAAGATAAATTTATTTATTTATCTTTATTTCTATTACTATTTATAGTAAAGCTATTGAAGTTATATATCTAGATAATAAACTATAAGTAGTATTATTTTTAATCTATAGACGACCTAAAGGCGTACACTCCCTTTATATAGTAGTAAAAGCTTAGAGACCTAGCGTTTATAAAAGATATAGTGTTAAAAAGCCCGTCTAAGCACGTAGCTATAGCCTTATACTATATAGACGAGTTTAGAGAGCATCGCTCCTAAATAATAAACTATAATTACTTTACTTAAGGTTGCCTTAATAGGTTATTTAACTGTTTTAAAGTAGTTTTATTAAGCTTATTTAGAATATATACTAAAAAGTAAAGCTATAACTCTTAATAAAATAATAGTACTTTAGTAATATTACTTATTTTAAGTAATTTAAAAGCTTAAGTTATATAGTAAGTAGTACTTTTACCTAGTACTTAGTAGTATTAAACTCGCTTATAAACTATAATAGCTTTAATATTAATAATATTAGTATAAATAAGTATAACTTAACACTATTTACTTAGGTTAAATTAAAGCTTTTAGCTAAATATATTAATAATAGTAAATTAGAATATTATTATAAAATACCTATAACTATAGTAAAACTTATAATATTTATTTAAAAAGATATATTACATTTCATTCTTCTAAAATATATACTCTAGTTCTAGCTTAGTAAGGGAACTTAAAGAAGATAAATAGTTAATATAAAAGTTATACGTTTATATATTTATATATTTATATAAGACACCCTTGTATATATTTATACATTTGTACATTACCTCTTATATTATATATGTTTCTGCGTTTTTATATAAACATTTGTTACAACTTTGCTAACGGCCCTTACGGCGCGTGCAAGGAGATATGCGAGGTAGCCGTTGAGCTAAACAACAGGCCCAGTGTTTTAGCACAATGAACATCACATCCGGATTATGCCTTGTTGCGGCTGGCTTGTATTTGTGTGAGATTCAAACCTGCCTGAGACGGTGCCAGCTAGCTAGCCCCTCTGTACATCATCGTGGTCTGTAGGAGTTGCGTCTCGCTTTCCGAATCGCACACCAATGTCCCGCCTGAAGAACTTTCCAATATTTTTCAGATTTTCATTGATGGTCGCCTTCTCGCCGGGAGCTCCAGCCGCGGCAGGTGTCCCGATTCGGTCAGATGCGTCCCGCGCAGCGCTGAGCAGCTTCTCGCCCAACGACGCTGCGTCGAAGCGGCCGCCAGGGCCTGCGGCTCCACCCAGGGCAGAATTGCCGATGTTCCCGAGGCCAGTGCTGCCAAGCCCGGGGGCGCTCAGCAAGGGCGCCATAAGGGGCGAGCTCTCTGCCAGCTGCTTATCCGTTCTTGCGACGTCGCGATGGAGAGTAAACAATTCGAGCAGGTGAGCCTGGTCCTGCTTGCGGACACCCTTGAGCTCGAGGATCTTCTTGAAGTTGGTATCTGATCGATCACCAATGTGGATAAGATACGCTTGTACCAGACCCTCAGGCGGTGAGGGCCGCACTTGGAGAGTCTTCAGTAAGGGATCAATGCGTGTCATAACTTGGTTGACACGCTTGATGTATGTAGTCGGTGGCTGGTATGAGTCACGGGAGGACGACGCGTTGTGGTAGCCTAGAAGCTTCTCGAAGTTCTTCGCAAGCGTATACTTGTCGAGAAGCATCTGCAAAAAGTTAGTGTTCAGTGGCCTTCATGTGTCGAGAATCATGGATGCATCGCACCTGTTCAGCGCCGCCTTCAGAAATTGGTCGGCAGAGGACAATGTTATTGATGTACGCAGCCGCCAAGCGCTCGACGAGGTTGTCACAGAAGGCCCTCGCGTACTGCTGTTTGGTGACAACGGAAAGAATCTCCTCTGTCTTGGCGTTCACTTGCTGTTGCAGCTCCCCGACATACGAGCTGTGGTCGCCGACGCTTTCCATTTCTCGCCAATTAGTGTTTTTCATCTCCCTCCAGGGCCCCTCACAACTGGCCTCCACCTTGTGGACCAAGGCTTGGATAGCGGCACTCACGACGCCAAGGAAGGTGTCGGCTTGTGAGGAGAGGTCGATCCTAGCTGTGAATTCAGGGTCCATCCGCTTCTTGATATTGTCTTCAAGCTGTATGGTGTTTTGGTGCCAGAAATCTGCAGTGTTGAGGACTAGCACGGTGTCTTGGACCGGAGGGCCTTGGGGTCCGCCCCTTTGCAGAAACCCGAGCAGCACCTGCTGTGCATACTCTTCTAGGTACTTGGCGAGTGTCTTGGTCAGGTCGAACAGCCTTTCGCCGGTGGACAACTTTGCACATTGAGACAAGGTCATCTTGTAGAAATGAAAAAGCTCGATGGCCGACGGAATAACGGCATTGGGGGCAAATTCCTCATCGTCATCTACCAGAGGCCCGTTCTTGTATTTTGGCACCATGCTCGCCAGTGCTTTGTCCTGTGACTCCACCCACAGGCTTAGATACGGCTCAAAAGCCACGGATATGGACCCGTTGAAATTATTCGTTCGGTCGTCTGATGAGCTCAGTGTGTCAATGCTTGCCCGCGGCAGCTCGTTTGAGAACCGCTTCTCGAGCCCTTGCTCGAAATCCATGGTCTCCTGCAGGCAGCTCAGCAACAGGTTGACGTCGACTTTTTGCCCGTCAGCTCGTCGCATGCTCTTCTCCAATATGCCTTTGAAATCCTCCCTGGTCCCGTCACAGAACGACATGGCCAACATCTCGTTAACTCTCCAGTGTGGCGGAAATATGGCGGCATGCTCCTCTTCGTGCGTCTTGAGCATCCGCTTGAACCAGGCATACCGGCGGCCGATGTTGTCGAGATTGCCCGCCTCGTCGTTGCCGCGGAACACCTGGCGGTACTCCCTCAACTCCGTGTTGACGTACCAGGTGATGAGCCTGCTCTTTGCATTCTCGCCCAGGGCATCCATGACCATACAAGCTTCGATGAGTGTGCCTTTCCGCTGTGGAATCTCGGCCTTGGCAAAGGCGATCTCGAAGTCCTCGCACACCTGCTCCAGCAGCTCCCTCTGCAGGTCGGCGACGTTCCTGCTAAGCACGGCGATCTGCTCGATGCTCCGGTAGCTATTGAAGTGCTTCATGAGCTGCAGGACGGCCAGTAGGAGGCCGGCGCACTCGCGGTACTGCCTCGTCCTCGCCAAACCGCGCAGCTGATCGTAGGCGGTAGTCAGCATCTGCAGGCGCTTGAGAGCAGTCATGCTGAGGGTCAGATTGCGCTTTGTGCCGTCAATACGCTTTATCTCTGCGGTCATTGTGGTTATATCGCGTTCGGTCTGCAGGGCCCGGCTGCGCACGCCTTCTATCCGCTGGAACAGGCTGGCGAGCTCGGCCTGGGCCGACTGCATGCGCTCGAGGCTAGAGTCAGGTCCCCAGGCCTGAGAGGCCTCGAGGGCGCCGATTGAGGAGGAGAGATCATCCCTGTAGGTCTGAAGGGTGGTAGAGACACGATCGATGGAGGAGGTGGCGGCAGAAGGCCGGGAGAAGAGGGCGTTGAGGTGGTCGACCGGATCGTAGTCAACTGTGGACAAGCAAGTGTTAGTTGCGCATCACCTCATCTTGCTGGTATCCGCTCTTGTTGCCTGGTTCGTCGCAGGGGCTAGCAGGCAATGTGTGGCAAGACTGACCAGAATCAAGAGAGGACGGGTCGAGCAGGTTGTTCTCGTTGAATATATTCATGGTTGGCAGTGTGTCCAGGGGTGAAGCAGAAGGTGCGGCGACGTTGCCCGTGGGCGGTCAGAACAGCTAGCTCCTGGAGCTCCCCGACCCAGCACGGCACAGGGGGCGGGAGGGGCGGCAGGGGCGCAATGTTCTGGCCTCCAAATTCAATCAAAACCTCTCTTTACTGGGTATCGCTCTATCGCCGTAGACACTCACAAGCGAGAGAAGAAGAAGAAAATACAAGAAAGCCAACGAGAGAAGCACAGCCAAAAAGTGCCACCACTATCCAATGATGCGTCAAGTCTCAACATTCCCGGACATCCACGCCTGCCCGCACGCGTGGACAACGCCATGATGCCAGTTGCTACAATCTTTACTAATATGCCACGGTGCAGCCTTGATCCCAAGGCTGGCTTCTTGGCCCAACACAGGGCACGGTTATCTTGCAATGACGGTCACGCTGCGGCTACACCTCCCTGCCTTTTGCTCATCGCAATTGCAACTGGTGTAGGTGAGTTTGGAAGGCCGCATTCAACGCCTGCAAATGTTTCTCTGCAGCCCGTGCGTCAGCCTCAGCCCAGGCGGCTCGGCCGAACAGGTCAACTCACCAGCAATCTTCCACCGTTTTGCAAACACCTCGAGGCAGCTGCGAAGCAACTGGACTTTGCTCGGCCACTCCGGGTCGTGCATGACAACGTCTCCCAGCCTGATAAGAAGCATGGCGCCGAGGAATGTGCTGTACGCCATCGGGGGCACCAGAGGACCCAAGAACGACAGGCTACCCGACGAGCTCATCAGCCTTGCACTGTGGCAGATTGACTCGATTACGGGGAGTGTGGTCTGGATAGCTGCTCTGTCCATGGTGTCGTGTGTGGCTCCAGCACCAACAATCCCGAGGTGCGGGTGGTTAAGCTTGAGAATCGCGCTACCTTCTCTTCAGCACAGCGCCTCTGATGTTGCCGACAGAAGCTCTTACGTGTATGTGAGACTCAAAGCGGCAAACCGGCTCGAATCCTTCCAGGGTGTGGAGACTGGGACAGTGTCAGCGAGAACTCGCCCGGATCAACCGCAGCTTTCTCGACAGATTGTCATACCGATATGACGGGCATGATCCATCATCGCTTTTGTCAGGCTCTCTCGGGAGGCCGCTGTCATACTGGCTTGGCCTGATGTGTTTTGCAGTACCTGCAGCAGCAGGGACGTTGATTTGGCCTCGGGGAAAACAATTGTGTCGATCGTGTCATCCTCTTCGTCCGCGAACCTGAACACTTCTCGCTGTGTGGTGCCGCCGTACTGCTGCTTCTGTGCTAGCGGAAGAAATGGGTCGAAGTGTTCGGGGAAGGGGACTTGGAAGTCAAGCAACGGCATACTACGCGGGAACCCGAGCTCCTCAGCCTGGACACCGCTTCTTGGAGTCAGCCCGGGAGCAAACTGCCTCGATATTACCAAACAACAGACTGACCTCTCCAGAAACATCATGGCCCACCAGATGATGGAATAGGCCTTCAGCACCCTTGGCCGGACAATCCACTGGTCTTGTCCCCAGAAGGATTCATTCAGCCAACCGAATGCGCGGCTGATCGTTATACATGACCCCAGCGTCATGTAGGCTTGCTGCGGCATGAAGTGGCAGAGCTCGTACAAACACACCAGTAGGGTCGCCTGGAGGAGAGGCACAGACATGGGCTCCTTGGCCGCAACAAGGCCACAGAGTGTCTTTATGGAATGGTAGAGGCTGTTTTGCATCGACACGCCTGGCGTATCCTCGGGCGCCCGGACGATCAGGAGCATTGACAGTGCTAATAATCCAGTTTCAGCTGACGGTTCTGAGTTCCACATTTGACCGAACCGCGGCTCGAAACCAGACCTCTCGACGATGGTGAACCACTTGTTGACCGTCCCAAAGTAGTATCGCACGATGCTTTCGGCCGTCAGCTGGCCCCCCATCATCTGCGTCACGCTTCGAAACACGAAATGATGTATGTCCTCTGTCGTGCCGAGCGACGCGAACAGGGATGGACCGATCGCAGGGCCAAGCTGGTTGCCCAGGAACGGATTCAAGGAGAATGCGCCTTGAGCATTTAGATTGGCAAAAGTCTCAAAGCTAGTCCGGGCGGAGGCTTCGATCGGGTGGGAAACTGCTGTGTCGTCTTCATGCTGACAAAACTCGAGGGAACTGTTCCAGGTCGGTGAGCTTTGATCCACGGCGTCTTTCGCATCATCGCGCCGAGGGCCGACCTACTAAGTGCATCTGCCGCAAGATGGCAACTTTTTGTCACATTTTTTCTTTTTTCGGCGACAATTCAGACATACCCTCGACGATTTCGCCCCGCCATCGGATGACGGCGATGGCGGGTCGGGGGCTGGAGGTTTTAGTGAAGTCGAGTTTGATGCTTGCATGTTTGTGTTTGGCGACAGCGCTCGGAGAGATAGGCCGAATGAGGAGGGATCGATATTCGATTGCATTGCACATTTCAACGTCCAGCGTTGGCTGGTGGGTCCTGTTTGAGCATGGCGACCTCGAGGAAGACATCGGCAGCTGATATCCTCTACATATGTAGTCTTCCCTTGGGCCCACCCTTGTCATCCGCTGCTGCGAATGCCGTCACACGCCTGGATCATACCCAACACCTGGACTTGCATGCTGATGCAGAACTCAAAGGGCCACGGTGCTCAGCCCGCGGCAGTTCAAGTCGACCACCAACCACCAAGGGCGGCCAACTCCTCCTTTCCCCCCAGGCAGTCCTCAGATGACCATAGCACGGTCTCCCACATTTGCCGCTGTGTTGTCTTGGAGACTCGTGAGGAGACTGCAAAAGGGACGAATAGCGATGCAGACTATTCTGGGTCTCTACGGACATGTCCTACGCTTGGTATAGGCGCCACAAACCAGGAGGCTCCAAAATCTGATGCGTAAGTGCGCTAGGTTGTTTTGCACGCACCTCCCTGGCTGCTGTGGCAGGGCTGAGGATTTCCTTGCTAGCGCATCATCGTCATCTCGCTGTTGGTGTCCGACCCGCGGGGGGGGGGGGGCGCTTTATTTGGGAAAGTCCCAGATGCAAGGCATTTATAAGCGCGTGAGTTTCGAGACTCAAGAGTGTGATTCGCCCGGGAGCGAGCGACGTGTTAGGCGTTGCTTGACCGCTCACCACCCCGGCATCAGTCGAGCTCTTGAGATGTATGCTGTTGTATACAGCACATGGCTACTGCGACCTTTCGCGTTGTTGACTCACCCTGGGAAGCTTTGTTTCCGACAGTGTCCGGACGTACATGCCCTCTACCCTGCACTGCATGGTATGCGATCCTCATGTGTCGGAAGCCCACCACAGGTTCGGCCCAGAGACTCGGGTCACAAGGTTTGCTTCCAGGGTTGCAGAGATGCTGACCGACTGCTGGTCTGGTCTCTTGAGTGGCCTATAAGGCTCGTTCAAGCGCAGACGTCCATCAGTGGCCGCTTAACCGCGAGCAGCGCCACCATCGCGCTTCCTGGCTCCCGAAACGCCCAGCTGAGCTGCTGTGCCCACCTTTGCAAGCAACACAAGAGACCTTTTCTTTCACCCCGTATTACAGCCACGCAAGGCCTCGACGACCTCGGGTTACCTCAATTTCCTGTGTCCGAGGTGTGGACTCGGAGGGGAATAAGCAAGTCATCACACGCCTGGGCACAACCGTCGCCCAGACATGTCACCAAACTGCCCACGAATGAATCTCACGTCAGCTTCTTCATCAGACCAGCACTCCACAAGGTCTGGTCTCCCCAGACTTCAACATTTGGCACGCAGGCCCAATCCTGCCTTTACTTGTTGAACAGCCAGCTTCAAGGTGTAAACGAGGACAAGTCGATGCTGCTTGGAGACTACGGTGAGGTTCTTGTGTGGTTACCTCCAACCCCTCCCCCCCCCCTCTTGGGACTCCCATTCACCTACTCCAAGCCTCAATTCTCGATTCTGTTTACCACAGCTATGTTCCGTCTCACCGCTTACCATGCCACAAGTGCAGTATCGGTCCTTTTGCCGGTTAAGACAGACGGCAAAAAGGACAAGTCCGTGCCGGGGGGCTGTAGACGGTGTGAGTGCTCAAGTTTTAGCTCAAGCTCAAGCTCGAGGCCAGTTGTCTAGAGGGTGCCAATATTACCCACTGCAGGATGGGCTTGCAGTGCAGGGATGCGGGATACTAATGTTCCGGGTATGTAGCAAGCCTTGCCTTAGATGCCCCTTGATCCAATAGAGGCCATGCCGCATCGACAATCGGGATTCCACATTTCAACTTGCCGCGTTGTGGTTGCGTTGCATCGCCCGTCGACTGATCGAAGCCCACGCTCACCCAGTTGGGAGGGCCGCGCGATGTTATAGTTTCACGACAGCTCCGGCATTTGTCTGCTTACCTGCACAGCGTTTCAAATTGAAAGGGTCCTGCACGCCTTGTGCAGTCTAATTGGAGATTTCTGAGGTTTCGTGTGCCTTCTGGGCATTGCTTACTGCGAGGCCTTAGGACACCGGAGGCAGTGATGACGGAAAGGCGCGCTGAACAAATGCTGCCCTTCGTAGAAGAACCCATGTCACTGCGTATATGCTCAACACTCGTGGTTGCATGCCGCTGGCTGATCGTCGCGGGTGAGGTTGCCGTTGTCGTTGGTGCGTCATGCCGCTTGATCCAAAACACTCTTTTTGCGCCCTCTCCGTCCAAGGTGATTTTGAAAGACGATGCCGCACTGTTATTCAAGCCAACGTTGCTATTTGGGACGACCTCTGCGGAGGCTGTTACCCTTTCAAATCCTATTGGCCAGGTTTTTGGGTCTCACATCAAAAACACAACTAAACGCACTGGGCATAATGGAGTATGAAAGCCTGCCTGCAAGTGACCAACAGCAATAATACACGCTTGCTGTTCCAAGTTGCCCTGCGCATAACACAACGGCAATACAAGACAAGACCACCTTGACACTCTGATGAGGCCGGCTCTGCGTACTTGGGCAGCGAGGTATCCCTGATCAGATAATCAGGTTTTCCATTTCAGGGCCCGCGGCGCCATCCAAGTCCGGAGTCGGCGGTGGCAGGTTCGAGTGCTTGGTAAGAACCCAGCAGCTGGCGTACATGTTCACACGGTCGATGCACACGCCTGGTGCTCTCTTGCCATGGCACTTCGCGGTGAAACCCTGGCGCTCAAACTCCCCGAGATACCACGGTCTGAAGGCAGAGCTCCTCAACATGACGCGACCACCCACCTTCAACGCACGGTTGAGCTTTCGGATTTGGCTCGACGCGGCATCAGAATCTGGGTCGAACCAGTCCATCGAGTCCATGACAACCGCGACCGTGAGCGTGGCGGGCGTGATTCGGGCGAGCACCTCGTCAATCTCGTCTGTGTGGATTCGGAGGCCATCAAACGCACCAGGGCGGGACAGGCGGGCGTGGGCTTGCGGGGCAAGATACTCGGGATGGCACTTGCGACTGAAGTGGCCGGCCAGACAGACGTGGTAGTAGGGGTTGTCAGCTGCGATGTGGGTCTTCTCAACCATGGGGTCCAGTGTGTTGACCATGTAGTTCCAGACAGCCTGGGGCCGCGTGTTCGGGGCTGACTGGTGCTCATGGCACAGACTGGCATGATCTGCCTCGATCATGGCAAGCTGGTTCTTGGGCACTCCCAAGGCAGCCCAGAGGAACGACTCCTGGCTTACCACCAGTCGGTTGACGAGGCTAGATAGGATGACCGGCCGGATTTTGCTACGCCAGATTTCCCGCTGCTCGTTGAGAGTCTTTGCTTTCAAGATGTCCTCGACGGAGCGACGCAGGCCAAAGATGCGAGCAATCCAGCGCATCAGGCGAATTGCATGTTTTGAGCCGCCCGTGTCGTAGAGCCCACGGCCACGCTCGTTGGTAAAGATGTGCGCCTTGCTCAACCAGTACTGGAACGCGCGGCTGGAGAGGTGGGGGGAGAGCTTGGAGATCAGGAGCTGGCGGAAGCCGGGATGCTTGCCCTCGCCAAAGAGCTTCCAGAAGTCCTCGTAGGGAAGGGAACTGTACGAGGCGACCTTGAGCTCGAGGAGATGGCACTGGGTGGGATTCAGGTCAACCGCGTGGACGCGGGCGGGGCTTTGCATGGCATATGACAGGATGTTATCGCCCGCGCTGCAGATTGCAAGGACAACATCCTCGGACCCGAGGTTGAGGATGCGAGCGTCGACACGAGAGTCTTCCCAGGTGAAGGCATAGATGTATTCATCGTTGAACTGGGTGTGTTTCGGCAGCCTTTCGTCGTAGTAGATGCGCCAGTGATGATGCTGGTAGAAGAAGGCCGGCAGGGGCAGGTTGGATGACAGGTTGGCCACGGCAGCATCGAAAGCCTTGGAGCGATCCTCGGGGGCGGCCCTCTGGACCGCCCGGGCGAGGGCATTGGGCGCGTTGGCCGGGAGGAGGTAGGGCGATTCTGTCACAAGGGCATCCACGTACTCGACGACGTCGTGTGGCAAGCTCGAGGAGGCAAAGGGCTTCTTGTGACAGCCCAGCCACACGTAATAAGGGATGGCACCAAGCGCCTTGTTGCGAGCATTAGCGCTCAGCACAGTTCCGAACCTGTACTCGAGGTAGTCCCGACGGCCCGGTTCCAGACCGACCCTGTCCATGTCGAACCAGGCACGCCAGAAGGTGCGTCCAAAGAAGTTGACATGACGGCCGACAAGACCACCGGTGTAGTTCCGGAAGCTGATATCGACCTCTGACTGGACGTAGAAGTCAACGACCCCCAACAAGCCGTCTGGCGAAAGGAGTGATGTCAAGGAGTCGATGACGGCGTAGTAATCCGGCTGGCTCACAGAATGCATTAGTCACGCGCGTGCCCCATGCCCCATGCCCCATGGCCCAGTCGTCGTCAGGGGAAGGACGTTGGTTGGTGGAAGACATTCACGTACGATCATGGACAGGCTGTACGACATTGTGACCAGGTCAGCGCCGCCGTGTGCGGCATTCTCATAGTCGTCGAGATGGAACTTCCTAGCGTCTTGGCAGACAACCTTGACGTTGGTCCAGCCAAGCCTAGCAAAGCGCTTTCGGGCGACCTGACACAACGAAGGGGAGAAGTCGACCAGGTAGACGGCGGAGAAGAAGTGGGGCACGTCTACAAACGAGGCCATCGCCTCGATGTTCCAACCGGTGCCTCCACCCACCTGTAACGGGGCGGATCAGTCAAGTGTCGCGCGGGAACCCGCCGCGAGGACAAGGAAACCTGAGGTCTGTCTTACATCAACCCAGACCCATTTTTGCTTGCGCGGCCTGTCCACCTCGGACTTGGCTCTCAGCTGGGCGGCCACGAGTGCGAGCATGTCCTCGCGGCCCTTGAGCAGGGTCGACCTGGTAGTATCATAAATTCCTGCTTGAGCCTTGTAGAAGGACTCCAAGGCATCCTGCTGGGTGCCCTTGCCATCACCCTCATGAGGCTTTAGGAAACAGCCATACGTGAAGAGCAACAGCGACCTCAGGAGGCCGGGGCTGTCGCCGGGGCTGTCGCCAGGCGGGTTGGTGGCCTCGTGGCGTGTGCCTGCGAGGAGGCTGCTAAGGCCCAGGGCGAAGCAGAAGACGGCGGCGATGCCAGCGTAGACGATCTTGTTGTCCAACTCTGGGGTGGGGACGTTACCACCAAGAGAAGCCATGGTACTCTCTCATTGCAGGGCTCGCGGGGCGAGGCGGGGTGGGGGACTGGTTGAGCAGAAAGAGCAGAAAGAGCACTTGAGGTGTGTTGGAGAGAGGGTCGTGTGCAAACAGACAGTGGTGGGTGGCTCTGACAGGGTATAAGTAGGTTTCGAGGGGGAGGACGTCGTCGTCGTCGTCGTCTTCTATCTGATTGCCAGAGGCGACCATGGCTGCTTTGCGAAGGGCATGGCCGCCGCCCATGCTGTCTGTCGTATGCTACCAAGAACGGAATGCCTGCAACAACAACAATGGCAGTATTTAGGACGTGGAGGGAGGAAGGATGCTCAGCCAATCAGCCTCGCGCGCTCGGGACATGTGTTGAAGCCATTTGTCGGCCCAGGGTCGTCAATACTCAAAGCTTCTTCCCCCGTCTTGCAGTCCCGGACTCGCGCGGCACGTTTGGCCAGCCGTAGGCTGAGAGAGACGGAGCTCGTTCCCCACACTTTGGCGCCGGCGTGCCCCGCACATTGGAGCCCGGGCAATCGGGTGCACGGGGCACGCATGTACCTAGGTACCCAAGTACCCAAGTACCCAGGTACCCAAGTATCCAAGTACTCAAGTAGCCAACGAAGTACCGTACTACCGATAAAGCTGCGCTGCCAATCAACAACAGTCCTATGGGCACATGTCTCACAAGTGCTCTTCGCTTGTCTGCCGTGGTTCTGGCTGGCCTGCCGTGACCGGCTCGGCTCCGGCCTGCCCTGGCAGCCTGCCCCTCTAGCGCGCGGCTCACTTTCATGCTCGCCTCGAACCCACGGCCAGGGGGTCAACTCGTAGTTTCCCTCCGCCATCACAACCTCCCCGCTGCCCATCCACATCGCACCATGGCTCCGGCATCAAGCCAGAAAGGCACCGGCAAGAAGGGCGCCGGTGCCATCGCCCGCCAGAGGAGCCGCAACACCACACCCAGCTCCGTCCCACCGCCCGCCTCGCTGCCTCCGATCGACGTCAAGCAGACCGAGTACCTCGACCTCAACTACGACTCGTTCCGCAACCTCACCTACGAGGATGTCGTTGACCAGAACGCCATCTCGTCGGGAATGCCCGAATCAAAGAACCTCGACGGCATGATGACCCGCCTGCAGCGCCTCCAGGAGACCCTCGAGCGACGTCACAACTTCTGCGACCGCGGCATGAGGCTGCTGGTGCCTCTTCTCAGGGCCAGGCTGGACGACGTGCGCTCCAGGGAGGAGGAGCGCCTGCGCAGGGAGGCTGCAGAGGACGATGAGCGCGCACGCAAGGCCAACAAGGCCAACAAGGCCAATAAGAAAAAGAGGAAGGCAGCAGACTCACTTGCGCCCCACGACACCAACCTTGGTAACTTGTCTT
>MAVT02001032.1:4668-17540 GCA_001702395.2 Diaporthe helianthi | reverse complement strand
ACTCTCGGTAATATAACGTTCCTCTTTTAGAGGTGTTATCTAGTGCGATAGGCTTTCTTGTGCTATGACATTCTAACTTCAGACTATACTCTACTACATAGCTTCTTCAGCACCTTATTCATAAAAGCGAGTATTACTAAAATCTATTTAAGAGTTTAAAGAAAAGCCAGGGAATCTATTACTTTGTACGGAGTACGTGGAAAGTATATACTCGATAGAGGTTAGGGGTCTTCCCTGTATTTGCTATTCATGTCGGACCGTTATAGAAGTAAGGGTAATTAGACGATCTGTTGGGGCCTAGCGAGCTTGTTTTAAGTTTCGCCGGGTTTAGAGCAACTTGTATAAGCGATTTTACAAGATAGAGTCAGCTGCAGTGGTCCAGAGGCAGATTCCGTCGGGGACTCGGGGGCAAGGAAGTAACGGAGCGGGATCTCCCGATAGCCGGGGATCAAGGATTCGGCCGACTGATTTACTAGAATAAATGGCGGGGATCCTTGGGTTACCAGTTGTCCTCTTATCAAAGAACCGGTAGCAGAAGCACATACATCAGATGTCATCATGGAAACCGGCGACAATCTCTTTAACGAGTGGTTTCCACTAAGAGGTGCTCCTCCTACACGGGAACAAATTGACAAAGTGAGTTTGTAATCATTCAAGGCCAGCATAAAACTGTAGTCATGCGATGTTACAAGAATCAAAGATACCACAATTCAAGCTCTAATTGTGCTCTCAGAATATGGCCATCACGCTGGAGGTTCAACACGCCTGCATGGTCCAACATAACAAACCACCATTTGCCTGCATCCTCGTTGCACCGGACCACGAGACGGTGCTTCTAAAACAGCACAACGTCTCCTACATCAGGCACGCCGAATCTAGTCTCGCCCTTTCAGCTGCCGATCAATTTCCCCCGGCATACCTCTGGCAGTGCACCATGTACAGCACATGGGAGCCCTGTGCGATGTGTGCCGGGACCGTGTACTGGGCGAATATCGGGAGGGTGGTCTTTGCGGCGAGTTGGAAGCAGTTGCTTGAGCTGACGGGGCCTAACAATCCCATGAACTTTACGTCGGCAGACTCGTGCGTCCCGATTTTGCAGGGCGGCCAGAAGTTTATTGAGATTGGGGGACCGCTGGATGATTGGAGTGAACGTGTTGTGGATGATGCGGATTGGTTCTGGAGCAAGACTGAGACGCGAGTCGAAGCAGCTAAGCGGGAGGTGCCATCTAAGTCCTAGTCAACTGGTAGGACGCTGTGTTTGCAGAAGGTTGTGCCTCTATTTTCCATGTACTAAACTATCCCTTCCCGGACTCTCTACCCTAGGGCAGTCTAGTATGTTCTGTGCGTGGATTCGTCTGTGGATGGGACAAAGAATGCCTCCCAGAAGGCCATGAGGCACTAGCTATCCGACGGCACTCATCACTGGCAAAGGAAAGGGTGTGCCATTGAGGACGACGTGTTAATCACTGCCGAGGTGTGTCATCTGGCTCACCAATAACAGTGGACCGATGGCTGGCTCGAATCAGAAGTTGAGCGGGAACATTTGAACATAGTGCATGGTACATCTGGTTCTGTCCCACAAATTTATTTTTGAGTGAAGGCTGAAGTCGCCACTGCTCCCTTTCCGAAAGAACATTGAAAGCAAGTACAGTTAATTCCTGTTGAACGCCGAGCGTGCATTAATTAACCCATTGGCCAAGAAACATTCCATTAATGCCCAATACATGTAGATCGGTAGGCTGTATGCCTAGGTGTAGTAGAATCTTTAGTCGTCCTCCTCATCATCGTCCTCGTCCTCTTCCTCGTCGCTGGTAGCCTCGATGTTGGCCTTCTTGGACTTGGACTCCTTCTTTTTGGACTTGATGGGCTTCTCTTCCCCTTCCTCCTCGCCACCATCGTCCGCAGTGTCGCCGCCCGCGACCTTGACACCATGCTTGCCCAGCGCCTTGTTGATGGCGGGTACGGCGCCCAAAAAAGCCTGGTACTGGTCGATATTGAGCATGATCCCCTAACAAATGTGTCAGCGCACGGTACTGGTCTGCCGTAAAACATTGCCCAGCGCTGTGGTAACTCACCTTCTTTCCAGGCTTCATCTCACCAGACTTGTCCTCGTAGTATTCTCGGAGGTTCACAAACCACTTCCCCTGGAATTCCTGGACAACAACGCGCCTCTTATCGGAGAGCTTTGTGGCGGCCATGTAAGTATTCTAAAGTGATCATGAGTGGAGAGGGTCAACTGGTGTTGGCGGACCTCGAAGAATGTGTTCCCCTCGCTGTCAACAGTTTTGCCATTTTTGGAGCTGGAGCCCTTCTTGGTCTCCTGCTTGGCCTTCTTGGATGTCTTTGCCGGCCGCTCGTCGCCGCTGGAGTTCTCGCTCACGACGAAACTAGACCTGCGCTTGACCATTTTGATACAGTTGAAGGGATGTGATGACGTCAGCAGATTGACTGGAAATATTATGACAAGAGTTGGGCTCTGAAGGGCGAAACGACGAGATGGGATGTGGATGTCGTAGGAGATCAAAATCCAAATCAGATTAGGGAGGGTTGAATGAAAAGACCTTCTTTGGCTTGTTCGGGCAGACGAAGGGAGCTAATAATCTGTTTGATAACTCCCGCATGGAGATTCGGTTGGTTCGACGCGTCGGGAAAGCGCGTCCAAATGACACCCGCATTGCTAACTTTGGGCTATCGCTATCGAGGCGAAGTTTGGGGGTTAGGGCTGACTCACCCCTGCACAGTTGACAGGGAGCGGCAGGGGAGCACACTTTCTCAGAAATGACAGCATGCTCGAGGCAATCTTGGCAAAAACTCTGGGGGACGCCAATTCCAGAAATAGCACAGACGTTTTTGGCAGGCGGTCCCGGATTGTAGCGTCCAAACCTACATCGACTCCAGCCAGGGGTTGGATCATCTTGATTGACGTGCGTTGCGAAACATCTTCTGGCCGTTGTTGTTTCGCCGATTGAATTTATCTGCATGCATCTGATCTGATCTGATCTGATTTGTTTTGTTTTGTTTTATCAAGTACATAACACTACGAATATCTGCCTACACACGCCGACACGTGGCCCTCCCTTTGCTGAAGACTGGACCCGGCCGATTTTCCCACTTTCTCACCTTTCCACCTTTCCTGCACCCGCACTTGCCCTTTGCCCTCCACATTCCTGTCGGATCCTCACCGACGAACAATGCTCCGGGTCACCTGAAGCAAATCTCCAGGTCCACCATTATCCCTGCAATGAAGACAAGCCTCCTGTCATGACTGCCGGTGATGCACCCTCTCGCTCAACTGCCGACAATATGGCCCTCGACGATAAGATAGATCCAATTTCTCCGACAGCCTCCATCGATCCCCAGACGAAGCCATCGTCACCCGTCTCCACGACCGCCCCGAATTCTGCAAAGCCCAACCCCGAAGACGATGTTACGACTCGCATCCTGCAGTTCCTCTCCACCGCCACGCCCGGCACCCTAGCCGGCATCGCCGTCGGCCTCGCTGCCGTGACCTACTTCGTCCTCGGCCAGATCGGCCTACTCCTTATCGGCGCCTTCGGTGGTGTGGCACTCTACGTCCATTGGGAAGCCTCAAATCCCGACTATGCGAGGGCTGTGCGTCGCGAGAATGGCGTAGAGATAGTCGCAAGACTTCTGGGCGAGAAGAATAGCCTGAGAGATGTGGACGCCGACCGCAAGGATACCGAGGAAGATGAGGCCATTTTCCTGGCCCAGAGCTTTGCTGATTTCCAGCCCGAGACCCAGGATGCGCTCAACGGTCTCGTCGATGCTGTCATCAGGGACTACGTGAAGTGGTGGTACGATCCGATCGTTCCGTCCGACAGGTCTTTCCCCCTTTCCTGTCGCAGGGTCCTTACCTCGTTCCTCGTGTCGGTTGGGAACTACCTTGGAAAGAAGAGACCAGCCGACAGCTTCCTCGATTTTTTGACCAACACCTCCTCGATCGTCATCGTCTTCTTCTCCGAGCTGTCGCAGGCCTTCGCCGACCTCCCTCCCGACTCCTCTATGACCGCCCCCGACGCCGTCTACAATTACCTTGCCTCGAACCCCGACTCCAACCTGTCGCACCTGCTGAGTCAACGACACCAGGCTTCCAAGTTCAAGTCTGTGGCCGATGACTTGCTCGGATTCCTTGACAGACCCACGCACGACTGCGACCCTGCGCGGACATTTTTACGCGAGATCCTCGCCAGTGTTATTCTGGAAATGTCGCTGCAAACGTGTTCCAAGGCTGAGTGGATCAACGGCTGGATCGTCTATCTGCTCGAAGCCGGAGAGCCTGACTTTAACCAGGCCATCGACGTCGGCATGCAGACAGGGCCCGAGGCCAACAGTGCCGTGTTCGCAGATATGGATGGAAATGTCGGGAACATCGGGCTGACGAAAGGGAACCGAAACTCGCTTGACATGGAGAAGGCTCGCCGGAGGGAGCCTGCCCACAAAAAGAAGCTGAGCAAGGCAGACGAGGAGATGGAGGTGCTGGAAGAGATGAAAAGGATGAACCAGATGCTTCTAGATGAAGATGCGCGCAGGTCCAAGGACTTCCGCGCGTTCCAGGAGGGGAAGGCGCCGGAGACCCCTACCAAAGAAGAGGCTCCCCAGAGGCTGGCGGATGCCCTACAGCGAAACGCCAATGATCTTGACATCGATCCGAAGCCTGCGGCTGTATCGCAAACCGTGCCAGACGCAGCAGATACCCCAGCTCCTAGTGACTCGGGCGTCCCGGCGTCCGAGAAAGCTAACTCAGCATCGAGTGAAGGGCGCCCGAGCAAGGAGCTGCCGCCGACACCCCAGAGCATTGACTCTGGCAACCAGAAATCGACCGCTCAGCATGGCCACCACGAGTCATTTACCAGCTTCGACCAAATAGTCCCCCCAGGCCAGGATGACAGCGACCAGAGCGAGACAGACCCGAAACAACCCGCGCCACTCACCCTACACAACGCCAAGATCACGATATATGATGATGGAACTGGTGACAAGAATCGTATCCGGACAAAGCCTTCGTGGGATTACCTAATTCAGGTCGAACCGTCATCATCGCAATACTCTGGGTGGATGATTGTGAGACAGTATGTCGACTTCGAAAAGCTCCACGAGGTCCTGCGCAGGATAGCAGCGATTTCCGGGATCACGGCGTTCACCGAGCAACACAAAGAGCTACCGCAATTCAAACTTCACACTCGTGAATCACTACGTGGTGAAATGGAGCGTTATCTTCGCGATGCGTGCTGGTTCAAGGCACTTGCAGAGAGCGAAGGAATGAAGAGGTTCCTGGACAAGGATCAAGGTCACACCCGAACAGAGTCCAAGACTGGATTCCAGGCGGTTGAAAGCTTTGGCAAAAACGTGTTTGGAGCTTTGGCAAGTGCGCCAAAAGGAGTCGCAGAGGGCGGCAAAGCCATCGCTGGTGGTGTCACGGGCGTCTTTGGCAACTTTGGGTTGACAAGAAAACTAACTACACAGTCTTTGCCCGAAGCTGGGGCTACTGTCAGTGCGAAACGGCTGTCCGTATCCACGCCACCCAGGGCAGACAGCACGCTCACAGTCAACACGACGAATGGCCCTCGGAAGTCCAGGGACAGCTTGGACAGTCAGCGATCCTCCATTGTGTCAACACAACCTGGCAAGATGCCACCTATGGAACGTCGCCCCAGCTATCAGTCACAGGGCGAACCAGATGGAGAGGCATCTCAGGCAGCACGATCAGACCGTTGGGACGGGGTTTCACCAAGCGCATTGAGCAGCAAGGCTAACAGCCGAGCATCCAGCATCGCACCTCTTCGCTCACCTCTGAAATCACCGTCAACATTGAGTCTCGACGCACTGCGGCTTCCTCCACCTCCAGACGCGATGCCCGATGACTGGGGCTCGCCCGTCAGCACTCGGATGTCTCGATCTCAGGAGAACATTTTGGATTTGAGCTCACAGGGCAAGAGGACCCCTAACGGAGGTCTAAGACAACCTCGGCCGACAAGGCAGCACACAAAGATCTCAGAGCAGGAGACACGGGTCGCCGTGGAGCTGGTGTTTGCAATCATCAACGAACTCTACTCGCTCTCCTCAGCCTGGAATTTCCGTCGCACTTTGCTTGCCGCTGCAAAGTCGTTCCTGCTTCGTCCAGGCAACCCATCGCTTGTCTCTATCCAGAAGATGATTCAGGACTCGGTCATCGAAGCGAACTCGTCGGATGAAGGAATTGCCGCACACTTACGAAAGCTGCGAGAAAACACGCTGCCCACCGAGGAGGAAATGAAGGCCTGGCCGCCCGAGTCGAGCCAGGAAGAGAAGGAGAAGCTCCGTGAGAAGGCCCGTCGCCTGCTCATCCAGAGCGGGGTCCCGGCTGCCCTGTCGGGTGTCATGGGGCAGAATGCCACCAACGAGGCGTTGGGCCGTATATTTGACTGCCTGCAGATCGAAGAGGTGGCAAGAGGGCTCATGTTTGGCATTGTGCTGCAAGCTATGCGGGTCATCACACATTAATCCATCGGAGTTCAGGGGACCATAGGCCCGTCCCGAACAAAGTAAGCATGTAAGATGAGACAACGACGACATGAAGACCCCCTGGAGCGGGTATCATGAAATGCGAGCGACGCTAGCATGGGACGACAGGACTAGGGGTCTAGTAGACTTATTTGGTGATGACGAGCGAGGGCCAATTACCAGGCCATGTATTATGATGGATGTTAGGCATGCTATCCATAGCGGAGAGAACTAAGTAATTATGGCTTCCACGGGTATCTTGGTGGGGCCGGCCGGCAGATCTGGCCCGGATCCAGCATCGACCATGTCTCAGTCGGGGCGGGGCATCTGGGCCATCTCCATTGTTACTACTGTGGGGCATCGGTTTTCGAGATGAGCGGGTGGTTCAAGGCGGCATTTACAGTGTATATCTATTGTACTTTAATAATAGGGAGTACTTTGCAGGATGATGTGTAAGGCATGTTGTGCAAATGATGATTTGTGTTTTGAGTACTGTGAAGGAGTGAGTGAGGTTTAAAAATTATGGAACAGTCAAGACAAGCGTCTGCCGAGCCAGATCAACCCGTGCTGCCGCTGTACGAAGTAAATTGCACAGGTCTTGGCAGCAGGGCGATTCAGGTACACACAAATATAACATGATTGTAGGAAAGTCTAAGATGTCCCCTTTTCTTTTGTGGTTGCTTGGTAGACCTGGTATGAGAATCTATGATTACTAATGGGTGGTTAATATGGAAATGTTGAACCACGAATATATATGCTACTGTATTGGGCAAATTGTCTTCGGACACAGAAGTCTAGCCGCTTGTAGGCGAGTGGTGAGGCCCCTGCACTTAGATTCTTGACTTTTTGCATTGGGCATTAACCAAGGTCTTGAGTTCGAGCACATGTGGATTATGTTTTTTAAGTCTCTTTATTGCTTAGACGGCACATTAGCATTAGTAAGTTCCCTAGTAACTACTTATTAAATTTAGCTTATACATCTCTATACTATGCTATACTTTGCTTTGCTTTCTATGAATAAAAGACCATCTGGAGCTGGCTGGAAGGTCTGTAAAAGAGGCTCTAGGCCGTCGAGGCCACCTGGCAAGGCTCTCGACAGCGGAATTTAGATCGTCGATAGTGCCTTGAGCGCGTTGAGGTTGAATATCACATGTTGAGTAGGTAATGCATGTACCTAGGTATGTGCCCTGCTGAGGCAC
Source organism: Diaporthe helianthi (assembly GCA_001702395.2). NCBI lineage: Eukaryota > Fungi > Ascomycota > Sordariomycetes > Diaporthales > Diaporthaceae > Diaporthe > Diaporthe helianthi. The sequence goes on along the minus strand of MAVT02001032.1, from coordinate 9,840 downwards.
CTCACCCGACAGCCAAGACAGCATAAGCTTCTTCCACGCAGCCAGCACTTGGCCCTTGGATCGACCGCGGGAACAGGGATGCCCAGAGCATTGGCTGCAGGGTGATCAGGACACACCCGAATATGTCGGTCGGTACCTGCTTATTTAGTATTACCGTGTACCGTTGGGTGGCTGCGTGTTGGAGATCGCCCCCGCATGGGGCCCCCGCGGGTGACACAGTTAGTACCTACTCAATGTAAGCGTGGGACTCAGGAACACGTATAGATGTGCTAGGTATCCTTTTTGGTTGGTCTTCTCTTGTTCCTCAGGGGTGGAAGCAGTTTTGGTATCACCTGGCACACGCGTTGCGTTGTTGGTTGTGATACCCTGGTAGGTACTTGCTTGCCTACCTAAGTAGGTACCTACATGTAGCTTGAGGTGCGCACAGTACTACACTGTCGCTGCTTCGCTCTTCCTCGATTCCTTTCTTGAGTAAATACATTAGCAGTCCGTGCATAGGTGGAGAAATTTTCATTTCAAAGTTTTGAAGCAGGTTAGTTGCCTTCCCACGTGTGCCTCGCTCTGCGTTCTGGATTAATCTGCCTTTCTCTGACTGTAAAAACGTTGGCGGCCTGCAAGGAGGAAGGGGATGGGAGTAAGTAGGCACCGGTGACAGGGCTATCGAAGTCCTGACCCCCCGTACCCATACCGATAGATGGTGACCGTTTGTTTCAAATGATGCCTGTCTTTTTTTGTCTTGCGGCCCCTGCCCAGCGCTGCCCCTTCCAAGGATGACTGATTTCGCGGGAGACATGGGGGCGGCAGACAAGTGTTCACACGACAGTTGTCAAGCCCTGGAGGTCGTCGATAATGCTCCGGGGTGGTTACCGAGGTATTGATGGACTTCAGGACTGTCCAACGGTGAGAAAGGCCCAGTTCTAGAAATTGTGACGTTCGTATATCACTCTGTACTCTGCACGCACCTTGGGGTATCTCCCGGGTTTCTTCTCCCATTATTGATCTTCTTTCTTCTGTCTTGATGGGCCTACATAGGTACCCTGGGGCCTATGCTGCCCGAGTCTATCACGGCATCAATAATAAATCCAACCTAAGCCAAGAAGCCTTTCCAGTGTTATATCGACAGTAACATCAGGCGATAGCCCTCACCACGGCTACAATGGGATACCACCTGGATGAACTCCGGCTGCATCATGTCAAAACACCAGCGACATTTGGGTCTGGAATGATGGTGTATCAGGTATGGGAGTGTTGAGCCCACCAGATCAGAGCTCGTCCTGCAACCCCCGGACTTTACCCCGACTCTGGGTCAGTTGTACATTGCGAGAGGCTGCCCGAACGGCTTCACTCCCGCGTGTAACCTAGGTACTATTCATATTCCTGGCCAACCCTCTGCTGTCATACTGGGTGAGTACATAAACACTCGGGGCTTTATGTAGTGGCTTCAGGTGTCCTCAGTGGGCCCTTATTCTCCTGCTGTTTTTCGCGCACAAAGCACGTCCCGACCTTCACCCGCCTTTGCTAGCGAGTTCTCTTACACCTGCAACTACAAGTCTTTTTGGTCCTGGATAGCGGCCTGCGCCACATCAAAGTCTCCTCCTGACACAACCACCCGCACAGTAATCTCGACATCTTTTGGGAAATCAGCACGGTCTACGGATGGTACCTCCCGTGGAAATACACGACATGGAAAATCGTCGACATGAATTAGACGTTGCTAGTCGATACCCGGAGTCGCCCTGGGAGTTATGTAGCTTTTTCGTACTGGCACCATGCAGATGGAATCATAGGCATCACGCCCTGGAGGCGAGCTTTTATTAGAACAATTGGTTTCTAAGTAGTAACACGGCATGAATGGTATTAGCGCTGCGGCTCAGGCACCTAGTAATTGAACTCTAAAGACCGCTCAACCAGGACTGTGCTGGGTACCGTATATATCTAGAGGTGTCTCTCTTCTAAGTGGAAATAGATCTTGTTTAATTTACAGACTCATTCCTGAAGGACTGAAAGGTACTCAAACACTAGAAACGACATAGACCATTATTTCAAATCTCTGCGTCCTGAGGTGGCATTTCTAAACTGTGGTAAATCTGCATGATTACTTTTTGTGTAACAACCCGTGGATGATCTCGTTTGTCTGCCCATTAGTATCCCAAACCGGGCCGTTGTATTTAAGCTGCTGGCCAAGCTTATCCGGATCTGAAGTCCGGTTGACATGAGTACTGTGGGTTGCTCGCACGGGACGTGGAAGATGGGGGCACGTGGAGAACACCTAAGGTTTCCAAGTTCACCGTCAAGGCTCACTCTGTTGCTGCAGACAAGCCATCAATAATACGTTTCGCAGATGTGTCCTGGCACGAGACGAGAGCGTAAGATGGGAGCAATTTCTGCCCCTCACACAGAAACATGTCGTCACTTCATCCTGAGACCTGCCTTCTCTTTTCAGCTGTGCCATTCCGCCGTCGGATATTCTTGACGGCATTTAGGGCCGGAAAAGCTTAGCCACATGTGCAGTAGCACTGGAGCTGGCGGCAACGGCCCACTAGGTACCCGGCTCCCATGACCCTGTCTAGAGGGCGGGATGTCCTACAGCGGCAGTCCGACCCGGAAGGTTGTGCGGGGGACTGACTAGGGTACCTACTACGTTGGAGCTGCCCTGGTCAACACAGGGCAGGTGGGTTGTGACGTCCCCCCACGAGATGATATATAAATCCGCAGCTCACCACGGCCTGTCTTTTCGTCTGACACGTATGTGAGCGGCCGAGCTAGCTCTGCTTCTTATTCCTTCCATTTTTTTTGGTGCTGGTCAGTATAATCGTCTTACGTCAATCATCGCAGTGATCATCATCCAGACAGCAGAGACAGACAATAACTCTAAGCTCGCTTATTTCTGCACGCGCGACATGTCTGACAAGGGCGATCCAGTCGCTGAGGTGGAAGAAGACCCCAGGCGAAAGCACAATGGGGGAAACGGGAGTGGCAGTGGCAGTGGTAACGGCAACGCCATTGATGACGACGACGATGACACCAAGGTCCTCTCAACTCAAACTGAAGTTGTCCCAGCTCAGACTGGCGCCGGTAGTGGCGTCCGTCGAGGCCTACAGCCGCCAGAGTTCCTGCTGAACATGTCAATGGAGGAGAGGCTGGAGCTCGAGACCAAGCTCAAGAGGAAGATCGACCTGAGGTTGATGCCCGCCATCATCCTCATGTACATCCTCAACTACATCGACAGGTTTGTCCGCCCTCATCCTCCCCAGTTCCCGCATTTCCCCCGCGCAGAGGATCCATCTTGGCCCCAGACTACTTCCCCGCGGGGAATGACGAGAGCCGGGCTGTGGGTCACAAATAGACCCACTCACTCCACCATCGTCAGATTCGTCACACAGATAAGGATATTTGTAGCCGCCAGCTGACCGCCCACAAACAGGAACAACATCGCGGCCGCCAAGCTCGCCGGCCTGGAGGAGGACCTCGGGCTTTCCTCGACCGAGTACGAGACGGCCGTGTCCATCTTGTTTGTGGGCTACCTGCTGATGCAGATCCCCTCCAACCTCTTCCTCAACAAGCTCGGGAAGCCGGCACTGTACCTGCCGGCGTGCATGATCGTCTGGGGTGTCATCTCGGCCGCCACTGCCGCTTGTCACAATGCTGCTGGGCTGCTGGCTGTGAGGTTCTTTTTGGGTTTTGTGGAGGCTGCTTATTTCCCTGGTGCGTATCCACCTTCATCTTTCTTTGGACTGGACCAATAGGAGAGCACACCTGGGTCTAACGCTATGGGCTGTTCAGGATGTCTTTACTACCTATCGTGCTGGTACACACGAAAAGAGCTGGGCTTTAGGACATCGGTCCTCTACAGCGGCGCCCTTATTTCTGGCGCCTTCTCGGGCCTCATCTCAGCTGGTATAACGGGGAATATGGACGGCGCCAGGGGCTTCAGAGCCTGGAAGTGGCTCTTCATCATCGAGGGTGTCGTCACTGTGGTCGTGGCCTTTGGTGCTTTCTTCGTCCTGCCCAACTTCCCCCGCACCACCATGTGGCTGTCCGAGGAGGAGAGGCAACTGGCCGTCTGGCGGCTCGAGGAGGACATCGGCGAGGACGACTGGGTCGACAGCGAGCATCAGAGCTTCTGGCGGGGCGCCAAGCTGGCGTTCGTGGACGTCAAGACCTATGTGCTGGTACGGTATTTCCCAAAGCCTGTGAAGTTGACTCTTCCCGACCAGACCATACTAAAAACCCCGTCTAGATGATCCTCCTCTTCTGCATCGTCTCCTCAGGCTCCGTGACCAACTTCTTCCCCACCGTCGTCAAGACCCTCGGCTACAGCAACGTCTACTCCCTCCTCCTCACCGCACCGCCCTACGTCATCGCCGTCGTCGCAACCTACTGCAACGCGCTGCACGCCGACCGGACAGGCGAGCGATACCTCCACATCACCATCCCCCTCCTCTGCGCCGTGGCCTCGTTCATCCTCGCCGCGACCACCTCGTCCCTCGCGCCCCGCTACGTCAGCATGTGCCTCATGGTGCCCTCGGTCTACTCGGGCTACGTCGTCGCGCTCGCCTGGATCAGCAACACCATCCCGCGCCCGCCGGCCAAGCGCGCCGCCGCCCTCGCGTTTATCAATGCCGTCTCCAACTCGAGTAGTATCTATGCCAGTTATATGTATCCCAATAGTGCGGGCCCCGCCTACACGGTCGCGTTTGTGGTGAATAGTGTGACGTCTTTTGTTGCCATCTGTGCGGCGACTGTGCTTCGGGTCATGCTTGTGCGGTTGAATAAGAAGCTCGAGAGGGGCGTGTATGTCCCTGGGGCTATCAATGCTGCTCCTGGGGCGGCTGCTGCGCATGGGTTTCGGTTCAAGATCTGACAGGTGTCGGGGGGTGGGTGAGTGTGGGTGCCCATGTGTGGCTGGGTTCGAAGACGGCGTCTGTATTTACCTTGCATGATGGAGCGTTAGGATAGATGATACCAACGAGTGCTATGGTGGGATACTTACATATCATAGAGAATTGCTCAACCATGGTCCAGAGCATGTCGATACCTCACTGACAGGGTGATGAGTGAGTGAGTGTGTTGAAGAACCTGGGCATGTCAAAGCAGAGTGAGTCTCGACGGTGGGTCCCAAAGCAAACGCCCATCGCTCGCATGCCCTTCGCCGCCCCACCCCCCCCCCCC
>MAVT02001031.1:0-17551 GCA_001702395.2 Diaporthe helianthi | reverse complement strand
AATTAAGCTTATCTTCTTATTATTTAAAGCTTTTTAGCCTAATAAGTACTATATTCTTAACTATTTTTTTTAACTTCTTTACTATTATAGTAACTCTTAAAAGCTCTAATTATATTCCTATTAAAAGTATACTTTTATATAACTATAGGAGCTTTTTAACTGAGTTTTTATAGCTTAAATTTTACTATAAAATTAAGAAAATCTAATAATTAATTAATCCTAATATTTTAAACCTTACTTATAAAACTTTTAGACTTTCTAAGTTTACTACTTTTAATAGTTTATTTAAAAAGAAGTATATAAATATATAAATTACCTTCTTCTAAGTAGTTTATAAATAGAAGAACTCCCTTTTTATTATAAAATAGTATAGCCTAAAATCTACTATACTTATTAAACTAGATAAAGAAATAGCTTAAGAAAAGCTTAAAAAGTATTATTAAAAGTAGTTTAAGGGATTAACCCTTTTTACTATACTCTTAAGCTACTAAATATTAGTTTAAAATTAAGTAAACTATATAGTAGATAATAGCTTACTTACCTTTACTTAAATAAAAATATTTAACTTATATAATCCCTTTAAGCTTAAAGTACTTATTAAAGTACTTAAAGATACTTTTATACTATTAAATATAAGTACTAAGATTATTATTATAAAGGAGTATTAAGTAGCTTTAGTAACTATAAGAGTAAGAGGTATTAACCCTCTTAAATAGTATACTTAGTAGCTTTATACTTATAAATAAGCTAAAGCTTATTAATTTATAAAGGTAAATAGTATACTTACTAGTAAAGACTTCCTTATTACTATTAAAACTTACCTTACTTTAAATTAGGTATACTAAGTACTTTAAGAGTTAATAAGGGATAATAAGCTAAGGAGGACTTTACTTATACTTTCTAAGTTTAGTAAGTAGTTTAAAGTAGTTAGCTATTAGAAAGTAAGTAAATCTTAAGGACTTACTATATTTACTATATTTAATAATACTATTTTAGAGTAGCTAAGATTATTTTAAGTATTATAAAGCTAAGGGCTTAAGCCTAGGTACTATTATCTTTATTATAAAGATAATAATTTCTATACTTAGAAGCTAGAGGATTACTTTAATTTAAAGCTTACTATAATGGAATCTTTAGAGAGAGTATAGTATTTTAGCTAAGATACTCTAACTCTTTTCTATTTAGAAGAGATATAGGCTTATTTATAATAGGAAAAGTAAGCTAAGCTTTTTAAAATTTTAGTAAGTAAGGGATAAATTAAAGCTAAGATAGCTAACCTTAGTAATTCATAAGGAAGAAAAAGAAAAGAGTACCCTAAAGTAGTTTACCTTAAGGGTCTTAGTACTTATTTCTTAATACTTAGTTAACCTAAGCTAAAATAGATTTTTTTAATAGTTTATAATATTTTATATTAGTTCTCTTAAAGTACTTTATTAAATAACTATAATATAGCTTACTTTATTAATAGCTAAAACCTACTTAAACTAGGTTTATTTTATACTTTTAGGTTAAATAAAACTATAAAAGTACGTATTACTTCTTTCTTTATCTTTAGAAAAGGTACTTAAGTACTTTAAAATATATTAATTACTAAGAATAATCTTAAGACTAAAGATTTAACTTTCATTAATATTATTATTATTAAAGAATTTTTTTATATAAATATTATTTTAAAAACTTACTTAAGAAAAACTAAAGTATAGTATATAGAACTTAACTATATTTTAAGGTTTAGAGTACTAAAAGAGAGTATTATTCTTATATAACTTAAGTACTATTAAAACTTAGTCTTTAGTAAATATAAGCTACTTTTTATTTATTTAAGCTTTTAAAGTATCCTTTTATAAAGTAGGTATTATAATACTTCCTTTACTTACTTTAAAATAATAATACTTTATATAGCTATTATTTATAACTAAATTATAAGAGAAAACTTAGAGTACTTTTAGTACTTATATATAGGATATTTTAGCCTAAATACTTTAAGGGTAATAGTATAGGCTATATAGGGGTAAAGATTAATAGTATACCTTATATTAAGTATAAGTACTATACTACTACTTATACTAAGTAAATTATATTAAAGTAAGTATTTAAAGACTCTTCAAAGTACTCTTTTTAATATATTTAGTAGGACTTATTTAACTTCCTATATAGTATTAATAGCTTAAATTAGTATATAATAATTAAGGATAAGTACTCTAATACTCTATTTAGATCTACTCTAAAAGGAAAGAGTAGAGAAGATATCTTTCCTATACTTAGAACATTAATAAGTATAATAAAAATAAAGTATAGCTTCTTTATATATAAAATTAGGTAAAATAATAATACTTCTATACTCTCTATATATAGAACTATTACTTACTAAGTTTAGTATAAAGAAATAGATATTAAAATTAGGCTTATACCTATTTATACTTATCAACTTAATAAAACTACTAAGTATATTAGGTAAAAGATTATTACCTAATTAGTTAAGATATATACTATAGTATATTTACGTAAGTATCTATAACTATATATAAGCTTAGCTATAATATATCTATATAATAAATTACTATAGTAAGCTTAATCTTAGTAATCTCTATTATAGACTTTTAAGGCCTAGTTTACTAACTATTTTTATTAGTATACTCTTTAATAAGTATATAAGCTTATAGTAGATCTATACCTAAGCTCGAAAAATATCTATATTTATAGTTACTAAATATACCTACTTCTTAAAGATAAGGAAGCTAAGTACTAAGATAGTATGATTAATTACTACTACTGAATTATACCGCTCTACTAAAAGACATTAATACTCAATATTATACATTGAGTATTTATATTAGTCTATAGACCCTATACTATTACATCCCCCTACTAAGGCCTTCTAGAGTACTAGACCTAAATAGATTTAGAATATAGTTTAAGATAATACTACGTTAAATTAGTATATAAGCCTATAGGAGGCCTAAAAAATCTTAATAAGATAAGTTCCTAGTTAATTAAGCTAGTTTACTAGACTAAACGGTTTCTACCCTATACTAGGTATCGTCCCCCGCCGGTACCCTAAAAAGACTTTTTAAATATAGGTGCTTAAACCTACGCCCTGAGCATTAAGTATTGAAACGGTAGGACTAATTACTAATACCGAATTAAACCGCTCTACTAAAAGATATTAATACTTAATGCTATACATTGAGTATTCGCAGTAGTCTATAGAGCCTATACCGTTATAAGTACTATAAATAAAACTTTAAAGTCTAGCTATATACTTATATTAAATATCTAGTAGACTATAATACTTTAAATATCTTTTTTATATAGGTTTTTATAGTTAATAGGGTAATCTATATATAGAATATTATATTTAATAAAGCTTTCTTTTATACTTTAGATACCCTAAAAGCTTTAAAATAAGTATATAAAACTACTAAACTACTTAAAAATAAGGTTTACTAAAGTATAAAAACCTCCCTTTACTAAATTCTTTAACTCCTTTTAAGTTTTTACTTAATAAATAGGGGTAACCTTCTTACTATTAATATTCTCTTTAAGCTTAAGTAATATATAAGTAGAGGCTATAAATAAAGGAGTAGTAAGAAAGGTAAAGATAGATAAGGGAGTAAAGGGTAGATCAATAGTAAGCTACTTATATATAGTCTTATAGATATCTATAAGCTCCTAACTATATATAAGATTATAAAGTACTAGAATATAGTATAAGGAAGAATATACTACTTAGGTTTTATAAAGCTTATAATATAAAATAAGCTTAAAATATACTATAATAGTATAGGTAGAGACTAGCTAGTAACTATACCTAATAGTATAATGTATATAGTAAAAAGAGTAGCTAAGATTAAGCTACTTATAGTATATACTATTTTCTTACCCTAAAAGAGTAGAGTATATATAACCTAAGTAGGGTATAGCTTAATAAGTACTTACTATTACTCTAAGAGGCTTAATCTCCTCTATTTCCTATTTAAGTATCTCCTCCTCTAGCTTAATCTACTTATCCTCTTAAGTAGATTTACCCTAAGGGGCTATAAATAAACTAATACTATTAAATTTATCTAAATAAGCTTAGTTTACCTACTCCTTAGTAGAGTATAGGTAATAAGGGCTCTAAGGAATCTTCTTAATAAGCTTATACTAATCTTATATTAGTACTCTATACTTAATATAGAGAGTAAATACTTAAATATAAAAGATATATACCTTATTAGTAGCTTATATAGCCTTATAAGTAGTATTCTTAGTATTTTAAGAGTAGGGTATTATATATATATATATAAGTATATATAAAAGTATATAAAGTTTATTATTTAATTTAAAAAATATATTAGAACGTTAGGTTAGCTACTTTAAAATTCTTTTATTAAGTAAAGTAGTTAAAAAACTTATAGTCTTTTATATTAAATTAAGTACTAAAAGTATATAGTAGGTACTAATTCTTTCCTATTATTTTTATTTAAGAGTAGTAAATTAGTATTATTCTGTATAAGAATAATAGTTACCCTACTCTATTTAGATAATTATTATTATTTAGGGGGTATATTATAAGCTATAGGCTCTACTTTTATATCTACGATTTCCTATAAGAATAGGCTTCCTACGCTCTTTTTTACTTAGATAGAATAGACAAGCCAATGTACAATATTCAATCTGCCCTGCTCGATTCGTGATACTTGTACTTGTCTATCTTGGACTGCCGGATCGCGAAGATGCTCATGTGCGCTCTCAACAACGTCTCGCCAGCACTTGAGCCGTGTCTGGCTATGTACCTAAGTAGTTGGTTGGCATAGTATGGTGTGTATCAGGTCGGCGGAAACAATTGGAACGGATGGCCAGTGACGAATATGCCGGAGAGTAGGCTATCATGACCGTTTTCCTAGGGCTAATTGACTTGCAGGTATCTGGGGTAAGTACTTAGGTTACCTGCGCTCTCCGATCGTTAACCCATCCTGAAGTCTCCTGCGAACCAACAAATCGGTGCGATTCGCCGAATCAGTCGGAGCACCAACCGACGCCGACATCCTGGAGAGCACTTGAGTGACCCTGGGGGAAGGGGAGAGGGACAAACGCTTGAGGAGCAGGGGTTTGATAGAGACCAACGAGATAATTGAGCAACCTTGGAGGGACTGCTGACATTTGCCGCCCAATACAGGGTGGGCGCAGCCGCAGGTATAATGGTGAAAACTCACGGGTTTCCTGGGCCACCTGGGCATGGTTGGTCTAGTGAATGTATTTTATATGTCCTTTGTTTCGATTTGAAGCTCAATCAACCTGGAAGAGGAAGCTGGAGCACAAAGTCTGCCACTAATTACTGGCATTGATCCAATGCAAGCCTACATTAAAGGCCTTAGACTGCCTAGGTGCCCAGGTGTATTTGTAACTATACAAGGCCGTCTAAAACTCCGGCATTAATTAATGTTCTTACTGCTGAGTGCATGTTACCCACTACCTAGGTATGGGATGGCTTCTTATATGAAGCCAGGGTCGTGTTCCAAGGTTACTAGTTACCTAGGTATGATGAGGGCGTTACGGTCCTCTACGCCAGCAACACCTTTCACATCAGAGCCAACGTTGAATGACCTGCCTATTTTTGGAGGCCTCATAGCACAGATTCCCACATCTAGACTCTTCTACATCACTTCCCTAGAGCTTGTGCTAGACCGACAGTTCACAAGCCAGCGGGAATATGTCACTTCGCCACAAGCAGACACTTCTAGTAGTAAGGCTAATATCGCGCAGAGCACTCTGTATCATATTCCGAGCCTGATTCCAACCTTCAGACAATTCTCTCGGCTTTGGTCGTAACAAATGTTTTCTGGGCAGCTGTATCCGAGCTAGAGTGGGACCTTCTGGAACCTCTGGGAGATTGCCGAGTCTGGTTTATGAAACAAATAGTAACGTGAGAACTACCGCATGGGTATTTGTAGCCTTCAAATAAAGACTCGACAACGGTCTGTCATATTGGTGCTTCAATTGTTCAACAGCACAGAAAGCTTCCAAGCCGACTCAAGTAGCTTCGCGGCGAACACATGCTCCAGATGTCATCTATGGTGCCCGTGGTACATCGCCGACCCGGTACCGTCGACCGAGTCGCCGTGTTGAAAGAGCTTCATTCCATTCTCGAAGAATACTTGTGACTTCTAGTTCACGCGGTTGATTCTTGCGTACGCCTCGCGGCCCACCTTGTGCCGAGATGTGACATCTGGAAGTCGTCGGCGACTGGGCACAAGTAGGCTTCGGCGCCAATCACGTTTGCTCGCAATTTCCTAAGCCTTCTAAAAGTGAAAATTGCGAGATTTTCATAATCAGACGATCAAGAGTTGCTCTGGCTAATGCGCTGTCGGTATCTCCCTATGCATGCATGGAGCCAGCACATTAGAGCAGTGCTCCAGGGCCGGGGCTGGCTGCAATGTCAAACTCCGTAAGACGGTATCTGACTCCTTTTTGGATCTAATTTAGGCTGGAAGACGTCACACATGTCGGACTTCTGGATCTGGATATATTTGCAGCGGAACGAAAGGACCTGTTCGACTGTCCTCAAGGGCAACAAGTGGCACTGAGACGGGTGTCTCCCGAAGTCGTATGACAGGCGACGGCACCTTCGTACGTGATGAATTACTCACAGAAATTTTCATATTGGACGGCGGGGATGACATGGCTTTGCGGAAATCTGTTTGTCACGTTCAGCTGTGACCAAACTGTGTTCACTTCAAAGTTGATAACTCCGTCCGGGTACTGGAACCTGCGACGCGCGATTTCCCCTACTTATATTCCTTAAAGATGCAGTAACGAGTCCTAATTCCCACCAGAGAAAGAAAAGTTTGCCTTGCGCGCTGTATGATGTTCGCAACAATGCTACTGTTTTCATTCGCATGCCTCTTTGGCATGGCGTTCCCTCACATGCTCCTTTCTTATCCCCCAGCCCTTCGGTGGGAAGGCAACCCGTATTCCGGAAACGACGCTGACTATTCCCTCACAAACCCTTTGAAACAGGATGGGTCAGACTATCCATGCAAGGGTAGTCTCAAACTCCTAGGGACACCAGAGGGAACCCCGGTCGCCAACTGGGTAGCTGGACAAACCTACAACTTGACACTCGAAGGGGGTTCTACGCATGATGGAGGCTCCTGCCAGGCTGCCATATCGACGGATTACGGAGCAACCTTTCACGTCATCCACTCTTGGGAGGGCGGCTGCCCGGTCAGCGGCGCAGGATCCAGCTCCTTTCCCTTCACGCTCCCGTCTGACACGACCTCGTCAGAGCAAGCCGTGTTCGCCTGGACCTGGTTCAACAAGATAGGCAACCGGGAGATGTATATGAACTGTGCCGTGGTGACCATATCGGGTGGGCAGGCTGGGACACAACCGACTCGTTTCGCGGATAGGCCCAGTATTTTCGTCGCCAACATCAACGGCTGCAAGAACACGGAGGGAGTTGATACCAAGTTTCCTTCCCCCGGGCCGGATGTTTCCGTCAATGACCCTGCTGCTCAAGTGCCCGCAGGACCTGCTTGTACCAGCCCGATTGTCTCGAGCACGCAGAGCGCATCCTCGATTGTCTCGGGGGCACCGGGAATTTCGCCGAACACGTCGACGAGTTACAGTCTCAAACGTAAGTCAGCCCAAGACCCGGCGACTTCTAACATGGCATATTAACATTCAAAAATAGTCAGCGTAGGTTTCCATGTCGTTTTGAGTTTGCTACTTAGTTTCCTCTGGTTCTAATTGCCTACTCGCACCTGTCTAATCTCCTGTCAGGGCTCCACTCGACTCACTTAATTCGACTCAACCGAGCCATCATTGATCATGCCTTGTACCGGCGGATTGGATTCCCTCAAGTGCTCAATGATGGCAAAATGTGCCCAAGAATGTGACTGAAAGCATCTATGCAAAGGAGGGGAAAATAGACAGAAGAGAGATTGTTATTCAATTTGTTTGATACGGTGAAGCCACGCCGGCACGTACTGTAAGAAGTTTTTGCATAGGATACCTAGGCACTTTCCAATACATCTGGATGTGATCACAAATCAGATTCATTGCGGGTCTCTTGTCTCCTGTTTATCATGCTCACTGCTGCTGTTGATTGATCAATTTTGTTGGTTGATCAACATTCCATGGTTCTTCAAATGTTGGTTGGCCAATGTTGTTGGTCGAATGTTGATCGTGATGCATCTAACAAGACAAAACCTTGCCGGGGTCCAATATGCTGCACGAGCGGTACCAGCACTCGTATCTGTATCGCACGGACGACTTGCGGACATGGACCCAGATTTCTACGACCAAGTAAGCTCTGATCGCCCTGCGCGAGCGGAGAGTATACTTCTGGAGCCCTTAGAGCCCCATGGCTGGGTGTCATCGCGGGCCGCTCCTGCAGCAGCTAGTGAGACTACGGCAGGTCAGTCGTTGGCTGTTGTCAAGTTCACTCACTTTTCACTTTTTCTGTCTTGTATCATGCAACAAGAGCCCTTGCAGGTGTACACCCACCACTGGCCGCTCATGTCGGCAATCAAGACAGTCTCTCAACAGCCAGTGCTTACCGTCGCAAAGCAGAGTTTCCACATGAATCACTTCGGCCTCCCAATCACGACCCCAGCTGTCTGCTGTGTATCACTCCATCTGTTGGCAGGGGGTTGCAGGCGGGGTTCCAAGGTTGTCCAACATGAAATGAATGCATGTGGCTTGCAGTACGTTGGAAGGGAAAAAAGACCTTTTCGACGACCCCTGCTTGGGTTTGGCCCCCTACCCCCGAACCATATCAATCATGACTTTGGGGCACAATATTGATACAGGATAGATACTTAAGTAGCCTTGACATATTTGATCCCACATGAGCCCTTTTGCCCTTGTTCCCCCTCAAACATTGAGCCCATGTTCCCCGGGCCCTATTCTGCTGTGTAAGAAATGGACCGCAAACGAGCAAATGATGCCGTGCTCTTGGTCACCGGCGCCTGGCACGTCCCGAACCACTATCGCAAACTGATCGACAGCCTCGAGTCGAGAGACATCCGGACTATCTGCCCCACCCTCCCTACAAACAACAATGCCGTGCCCCCCAACAAGACTTTTGAGGACGACGTCCAGCTCATCCGGGGCCTCGCGGCGTCCGAAGCCGCAAAGGGCACCCGGCTCACCGTCGTCGCCCACTCGTACGGCGGCGCTGTTTCGACTGCTGCCCTGGGCGAGCTGGCCTTCCCCATGGACAGTGGTGGTGGTGGTGGTGGTGACACAGTCAAGGGTGGGGTCGTGGACCTGCTCTATGTGACCACATGCCCCCCGAGCGAGGGCCAGTCCATGGCGAGCATGTTTGGCGGCGTGTTGCCCCCAATGTTCCACCCGCAGCCCGACGGCACGCTGCAGATGGACAACCCCGAGTACTTTTTCTACAACGACCTGCCGCCCGACGAGGTCAAGAAGGCCGTGGGGATGCTGGTGGCCCACCAGGTGGACGCCCAGTTTGCGCCCGTCAACTGTGCGCCCGGCATGGCGGCCTTCAGGACCATCCCCACCAGCTATCTCGTCTGCGAGGGCGACACGGCCATGCTGCCACAGTTTCAGGAGATGGCTGTTGAGAAGCTGAGGGGTGAGGGCGTTGACGTCCGGGTTTTCCGGTGCAGTGGGGGGCACAATGCCTTCATGAGCGTGCCTGGAGAAGTCACCGAGGTCGTTCTCAAGGTGTTGAAGTCTCGGCGAGGTCTCCAGGCCTGAGGCCTGGAGAGGTGTTAATAATTTCCCAATGGCAAGGTGGTCGGTTTATTTGTGAATGTGGGACTCAGGAGAGCGATTGTAATATTCGGAGAATCAACATTTGAATAATCAATATCGTTTTCAACTGCAACAGGTACCGCTGCCTGAGTGGAAAGTTTGATCATACAGATTGCGATCTGCAATTGCTACCCTATTCTACCAGGCAATCCCGAACATTGCCTTGAGGATTGAGTAACTACCGAGGTAGTCACACCTTGATATCCAGAAGCAGCAACGTCAAGGTCCATCTCAGCATTTTCGTAGCGGTCTGAGCGCCAAACTGCCAGTGGCAGCAGTTGAGCTGCATGGAGCTAGCTCTGCACAATTATCGGGTTGTCATGCAAACAGCACTTGAGAAGTCGTGCCTGCTGCGTGTCAGCCAACCTTCGCTTGATTAAGCGACCACTCGCCGGTCAGACAGACGGGACAGGAGCCCTGGAGGTGTTGTGTCACCGTGTCACCGCTGTGGGCCACGTCCAGTAGCGTTTGTCTATTTTTCGCCGAAACCTGATCGCAAAATAGCACTGCATGCATGCATTGAAACGTGAACCGAGATTTGGAGTATGAATTGGCCATCAGGAGACGTGGTGTGCAGTTCCATCGTGTAGCATGACATTGGTTGCAGGCTCTGCGGAGCGCATGCTCCATCCTACTC
This sequence comes from Diaporthe helianthi, assembly GCA_001702395.2. Lineage (NCBI taxonomy): Eukaryota > Fungi > Ascomycota > Sordariomycetes > Diaporthales > Diaporthaceae > Diaporthe > Diaporthe helianthi. The sequence goes on along the minus strand of MAVT02001031.1, from coordinate 7,143 downwards.
ATACCTAAGTAGGTACCTAGGTAGGCTGTCCTTGGTTAACTCTAAAAGCTCCAGATACATTGAGTAATTAGGTAAGAATCAACCGATGGGAATGGTCTCCCGCTGCCACTCCCTCAAGCCCGAGATGAAGTACAGGGCTATATGAGCCCCGATATGATCATCCGTACACACAAAACGCCTTGCTACTACAATGATGTTAGCCAACGGGAAGGTCGACATCCAGAATGCTTATCTCTACTTAAATCAGGAAGTGAAGGCACACGTGGACAGTTTAGACCGAACAGCTGAACTTTTATGAAGATCACCAGTTAAGTAAGCAGTGGTTGGGGTCAGCTCAGACTTTGAACCTCGAGAAGGTGTTTTGTTGATTCCCGAGCTTTACATAGCTGCAGGCACCGGGGAAACCAAATTCGACCGGATGCACTAGTTATCCATGAAATGGCGGATCATGATGGGGATGTGGCGTCCGCACACAGGCCAAATCGAAAACAGGCTTGCAGGCCGCGCACGCATGCACCTTCTCGTCAACGACAACTCATCCGAGGCGTTGAGGAGGCCGTTCATTATTGATGATCAAGTGCTATCGGCAGCTCTGCGTCCCGAACTAGGAGGCACGTCTCCAGTCTCCCAAACCTGCGCGGCGTTCCCAACGGTAAACTCAATTGTGCCCCCTTCGACCATGATATCCTCGTGGTTGAACCAATTCCGATCCCAGACTTCGCCGTTGATCTTGACAGACTCGACGAAATACCCACTCTGCCCAAGAGATATATTATCGCCATTACTTGTGATCCGGAGGGTCTTGTTGGCGTTGACCGTCAAGTTGATGTCAGTGAACCAGGGCGACTCCAATAGGTAAACAGGCTGGGTAACAATAGGGTAGAGTCCGAGCATCTGCCAGATGAGCCACGAGTTGAGCGCTCCTGCGTCTGAATTTCCAGGCACGCCATACAGCTCGTCATGGAAGAACTGATTTGCGAGGCTTCGAGATTCGTTGACTGATTTGTGCTGCTTATTTAGATAGTTGTAGAGATATGGGGTTGCAAAATCAGGTTCATTGCTGAATTTGCTGTTAACAAGATAAATGTTGAAGGATAGGACAACTTGTTGTCTAGACACATACCCGATGTTCATGATAGTGGTGGGCCCAGCACCGTTGTCTTCCAGGTCTTGTTCCGAGGTATTTGGCATGAACTGCAGGGGCGCAACAACGTCAGCTCAGCTGGTGTGCCCACCAGAAAGTTGAAAGACCAATGAAGCCTTACAAGGTAATCCAGCCTGCGCTCGAATTCCGAGGCGCCTCCCATTGACTCAATAAGCGTCTGCACATCGTGCGGAACCACGAAACTGTACTCAAAAGGCGTAGCCTCGTAACTGATCGAGTCCCATCCGCACCCGCCGCACACGGCCGGGTTGTATGTCTCTGGAGAAACCCACTTCCCTTGATCATCCTTAGGGGCCAAGAAGCCCGTGAAACCTGCATGGACAATTTCATGGTTCCAAAGATTCTGCCATCCGGCAGAGCGACCCAGATACTTGGCGACCTCATCTTGCGTGCCCTCGCCGGCAGCCACAACGCTTAGTGCGTAATCGTTGAGCGCGTACTCGACCGTCTTCGACACGGATCTCGTGCTGTTGTTGGACACATAACCTAAGGGGATCCAGTCGTAAAGGGACCCGCGGCCCTCTTTGACACTACCAGTCTGGTCCAAGGGGCTGAACGTGTTGTACGGCTGAACCTCGGCATCTTTGACCATTGCTAGATAACCTGCTGTCCAGTTGATTGTCATTGAAGGGTCATCGGTATTTCTTCCTAGCCCCTTGACGTATGCATCTGCAAGCACGTTGTCGGCGTTGCTCCCACCCTGCGTCAGGCCGTTGTAGTTCCCGCTCCTCCCATCGGGTAAGAAGCCCTCGAACCGCCAGATGTCAATCAGGGCACGAATCATGCTGGTGTATCTCGCGGGCTGGATCAGGTGGTAAAGGCTGACTGTGCAGCGGAAGATGTCCCACATCGTGTAGAAGTCGTCCCAGTACGGCTCCTCGGACTGCCACAACGGATTATCGCCCGTCCTGTCGCTAGGCATGAGATGCATAAAGTAAAGGGACGAGTACAGCAGCCGAAAATTGGTGATGTTGGAGGTTCCTTGATCTGTGTCGACCCGAATCCTACTGAAGACGTCTTCGTTCCACTCCTTGACGGCCGCGTCTACAGTGTCGTTAAGTGACCAGGTCGGGATTTCATCGTCTCGGTATTTGCATGCTTGCTCAGCCGAGGTGAAGGAAACCCCGACACGAGATTTCACTGTGCTGGCCGCGCCATCTTCGAATGTAAATACTGCCCCAATCCGGTCATTGATTGCTCCCAGATAATCAGAGCCCCCATTAGAAGCGGAAAATTGGGCAGTGATGTTACTGAATACAGCTTGTGGAACAGCGTCGTCACTGTATGTATAGTATCTGTTACGGATTACATGATTAGAAAATCAAGGCCGGCCCGGCTATGCGTTCTGTGAACACTGAGAGGTACCGTGGACCACCCACCTTCGGCCACCCCTACCTTCAAACTACGTAAATTTTAACCACGCTATATAAAGTAAGGGTCTTTAACTTATACCTATTTACTTAATTCTATAGTTATTACGAAGTTCTTATGGTTAATCTAAAGCTTTTTAATAGATCTATACATTCTAAGTATTAAATAGTATACTATAGGGTTTACTAGTAGTATAGCCTAGTAGAATTCTCTATTAATTATATACCTTTTAAAATAGTAACTTTTATAAATTAAGGTTTACTTTTCTACCTTATTACTAATTTAATTACCTAGTATAGCGCTTAAAAAGAAGCTATATAGTAGATTAAAGGACTATAAATAGTTCTAAATATATAATATAGTATTTATAGTTAAAGATAAGGGCCTTATACTTTTTTTAGTAGCTAACTAGTTTAGTATACTTAAGTTTATATTATGAAAGTAAATAAAGGGTACTAAACCTTTAAATAAGTAAATATAGTTTACTTAATATCTTTTTCATAATTAAGAGGAAGATATTATTAAATAGACTTTTTAGTAAGAAAAATTAAGCTATATACTAAGTAGTTTCTTTATTTATTCCTTTATTACATTAATCCTTAAGGAAAATATTAATACTTAGCCCCTAAGTAAAAATTAGCTTAATAGCCTTAAAAAAATACTTAGAGATTATTTTAAAGTTAAGTAGCAAGTAAGAAGCTATAAAGTTTTTATTATTTACTCCTAAGGTAGTTAACTAGTATTTTGATAAGCTAAAGGACTTTAAATAAATTAAGCTTAATTTAATAGTTAATATAAATAAAGAAGGAATTATAAAGGGTAATAATAGGTTTACTTTTTACTTTTTTATTAAAAGATATATTTTTTAACTAAATTTATGTATAGCTTATAATAAATTTATACTAGAAAGTATAGAGAAATAGTTTATTATTATAAAAGAAAACGCTATTTAAGTAATAGTTATAATTATTAACTTTATAACTATAACTAGCTACTATTTACCTTTTAGGCTTATATTTAAAGGCCTTAACCTTTAATAATAGTAGTTTATAAGAGAATTTAAAAAGATTATACTACTAGAAAAGGGTTTTAAGGCCTCTTTAAATAGCTAAATAAGTAATAAAATTACTATTAAATAGCTTACTAGTATTTTTATCCTAGTAATAAATAAAATTTAGATTAAAATAAATCTTAAGCTATTCTTTTAATTTTTAATAGCTATAATAGCTATAGAAGTATTAAGTTTATAACTATATACTATAAGTATAATATTAACCTATTATAGCTATTAGTATATACTTTTTATAGGTTATAGCCTTTTAATAATAGTATATTTAGTATACTTAAAGAGGTATTTAATAATAAAATAAAAAAGCTATCTAGCTATACTAATTTAACTCCTATAAGTAAGATTAATTTTATTAAATACCTTTTTAAAGCTTATAAAGCTATAATAAAGAGAATTATTAAAAAAATATTCAAATATACTAGAATATACTTAATATTATAAGAAAAGGTACTATAGTATTTAGAATACTATTTAAACCTAGATAAAGATTTTTTTAATAAGCTATAAGAATTAAATTATAAAAGTTCTAGTAATAAAGTTAATAATTAAATATTTATTAAAGGAAAGGTTATTATAAAAGACTATATAATATTACTAGCCTTTAAAGATAATTAAATAGCTAGATATAAAGCTAAATAAGTTACTAATAAGATTAATTACCTATACTTTTAAGTAGTTTTACTTAAAAAAGAGGTTAAAGAGAAGATAAAATACTATAAGGCTATATCTAACTTAAATATTAAATTTATAACTATATTTAAAATAGATAAGAAAGACCTTACTATAGAGGTACTTAAAGATAAGCTATAGCTTTAAAAATATAATAAAGTTACTAAAGTTAAGGTTAAAGTTAAGTAGGAGGAATATAAAGAAAATATATTTAAGCTAAAGGTTTTAAAGGAGAGAATTAGATATAAAGGTTATAAAATTTAATAACTAAGTAGATATAATAATTAAGTAACTTCTTATAATTATTTTTATATAGCTACTAGATATATACTATTAGAATTAATTAAGTTGTAGCTATCTAAATACCCTTACTTTATATAGTATAGTTAAAATTTACGTAGTCTAAAGGTGGGGGTGGCCGAAGGTGGGTGGTCCACGGTAGACAATACCTGACCATCGGGTCCGTTACCGTCCGTATTCCTTCCCCTGAAGGTGCTAGCCTGAGAAGGCGACGACTCGAACGAACCGCAGAAGTGCACAGTGTATGGTGCTCCTTCGTTCCAGCCGGCACCATATGTTGCAAACCCACGATAATCAGCCCCAGTGATGTCGATATGACCGGCAAGATACAGCTGACTTGTGTAGCCTCCCGACTCGTAAGGTAGGTAGTGAGATAGATCAACCAGGATATGTTTCTGTCCTTCGGGAAAAGAGTATTGCATAAAGCCAGCATGTCTTGATGCGCCGAGCTCTATCTGAACCCCATTCAAAAGCTCTGTGCTATTGTATCCGACACGTGCGGTGTCATCAACCACCCTGCGTTGGAAGTAAGTTCGGTTGTCAAGGACATTGACGGGAGAGTCGATAGTTGTCAATGGCATCTGTGGGATGATCCCATATTTTGGGGCACCCCCTGTACCACTCTCGTGAAGCATCGTGACGGCTGTCACATTGCCCTTTGGTGTCCATCCTCCATTGGTGACCGAGTCGGCGCCAAAGCCCTCCCACGTGTCGATGCCGACTTTGACAACGCCAAAGGGGACAGCGGCACCGACAAAGATATCGCCTCCGCCATCTTGTGCAAGCATGAGTAAGTTTGGTGAGGCGTGCCAGGATCATGTAGCGCTGTGCTCACATGCTTGACCTTCACGAGGTCCACTGCCCCCGATGAGGGGATTAACGAATTGCGAATAGTCCACCTGCCCAAGGGCGTGCCCGGACAATAGAATTATGGCCACAGAGGTCCCGCCCTTCGATAGAAAGCTCTTCATATTGTGCGTATTTTTCTTTGCTATGGAGCAAGTGAGACAGCTGTAGCTAATACTTTGGCCCCGGTAGGCTTAGAGATGCCTTTTTGCAGTTGGAAACCTTGAGGATTCTAGCACATTTCAAGCCCACATTCACTGGCGTATCAACATGGTTACCTACTTAAGTATTTACTTAGTGGCGCAATGTCCCAAGTCGCAACGGTGACGATGCAATGCCTTCCACCCTCGCGATCTGCGCTTCCCCGCACCTCGACTATTATGGCGAGCGCAATTTATGCCATTCCAAACTTAGTTTTTCCCAGTTCGCGATGTCCAACGCAGGTCGCCGCTCATCATGCAACTGAGGTTACACTGCACAGCTGGTCTCCGTGCCGCACCAGGGCCGCCAAACTTTGCCCGCCCTTGTCCAGATCTATGACGCCTGGAAAAGCAGATAAGAGCTGCCTCTGCCTGCTCAAGTGTGTTGATGTTACCTCAGACAATACAGCTGCTGACGGTGCTTCTCCAGAGTGGAGGCGACACCCGGTCGATGGCACGTTGCAGACCCCTCACCAACGCGGTGATCCACAACTCAAGCCAAAAGCAAAATGACCGACGGGAAGAACACATAAATCTCTATAATATATGCTATAGCTCAATCTTAACTGGTTTCGTTGTTAATCTATACACATCCCGAAGGTGTACAGTCCCTTTCTATACTATACAACCCCTACCCGCGGAACACCCCTACCTTTAGGACACCTAAATATCCTCATTACTACCAAAACTTAACGTTTTTACTAACAACTAGGTTACTATATAAACTACTATAAAATCTAGTGTTTTAATAAATTAGTACTATATAACCCCTACTCACGGGACACCCCTAGCTTTAGGGTACTAAAATCACGAACACTTATATAAATATATATACTTATATATTTATCATTTATTTACTATTAAAAAGCCTTAATATTAAATTTATATTATATTTTTAAAAACGTTTATTTTACAATCTCTGTGATAAATATAGTATTATTTACATAACTTAGTACTATTTAAATAAAAGGTGTTTATAAAATTACTTTTATAATAAAAGTTATATAATAAAAAAGCCTTTTTAATTAGATTATATATTATAAATATTAAGGCTTTTTAAATACTAGATAAAGAGAACTTTATAAGTAGAGTATTTTTAATTATATAAGTATTAGTAATTTTAGTATCTCGAGGTAAGGGTATTTTATAAGTAAGGGTTATAAAGTAGTTTAGTAGTTAATAACGCCTTTAGTTAAAAGCTTTTCTATTTTACTACCCTAAGTAGTAAAAGACTTTTAGTTTTTCTAACTATACTTTTAAGGTACTTTTACTATTCTTTTTCTATAAAACTTATACTTAATCCTCTCTTAGTATAATATTAAATAGTTAAAATAAAGCTTAAAACATTTAAAATTATTAAAAACGAAACCTTAATAAAATTAAGTATTTACTTTACTAGATACTCCTAAAAGTATACCTAACGCTATAAAAGAAAAGAGTAAACGATAAGTCAAATAGTAGCCTAGGGCCAGAGTTGTGAAATACAAAAAAAATACAAAATACAAATACAAATACAAATACAA
>MAVT02001030.1:2051-17552 GCA_001702395.2 Diaporthe helianthi | reverse complement strand
GCGTAAAAGTAGGCAACTCGTTGGGGTGGGCAACTCGTTAGTATTTAACGTTATATTTATTTAAAAATATATATTATATTTTATACTCCTACGATATTTACTATAGTTTTAGCTTAGTAGAGGAATTTAAAAAATATAAGTAGTTAATAAATAAAGATAAATAAATAAGATTATTTTTATATTAAACTATTTATTTACTTATAAATAAATTGTTAAAATAATAAAGTAACTTAATATATATTTTTTAAAAATATTAAAAGATATTTAACTTAAACCTAAATATATTACCCCCTTTTAAAAGATATAACTTAAATTTAAAAATTTTTAAGTATAAAAAAGCTTAAGCTTAAAAATATTAAAAGGTTAAATGATTTTAAAAAGAACTTATAGCTAATTAAAAATAAAGACTACGCTAGTTTTAAAATTAATAGTTAGTTAAATAAACTTAGTAAAAAAGAACTATAGTTATAGGCTTTTAAACTTAATAAATAGGAAAAATACCTACTAGTACATAAGTAAATAACGTATTAATTTTAACTATAATAAAGATAATTTATAATAAGATATTTGTTTACTCTTTTTATTATAACTATTTACTTAAGAATATATATGCGAAAGTATATATACTAAAGTATATATTATGTTCCCTAAGTATTTATTATTCATTAATTTACTTAGGTAGCTTATAGTATATAACCTCCTTATATAAAGTCTTAAAGTACTTTAAGTAGCTTTTTATAATCTTACTAATAATTAACAAGTATAGTAAAAACTAGTGAGTAGTATTCTATTATATCTTATTACAAATATAAATCTAGATAAATATTATTAACTTAATAAGTTACTAATAATTATATTATTTTAATAAATTATATATACTTTTAAAACGAAGAAAGAAAAGCTTTTAATAATAACTTAAGCAACTTAAAATAAATTTTAAAAGTATAAACTACTTATAACCTTTAGCTTACTTACTTTTATTTAACTAGTAGTATTATTTATTAATAGTGAGAGTTATATCTTATTCTTATAGTAGTTTATAAATAAATAAATAATAAATAGTTATATAAACACTAAGTAGTATAATTTATTGCTAAAATTTATAATAATTATTCAAGGCTTCAAATATAACTTAAAGCTAGTTTTAAAACTATACTTAGTTTTATTTTAGCTTTAAAATAAACTAAAATACTACTTTTATAATAGAAAATTCATTAATGTTTTTTTTTAAATAAAATAACCTCTAGTAGTAAAATGACTTTAAAGTAAGGAGTATATATATATTAAGAGCTAGTTCAATAGTATATAAGTAGAAAATTCTAGTAATAGGTGAGAACTACTGCTAAATTAGGAATAGAGGCCTTACTAAGACCTAATTTTTACCGGAATACGACCTATGTGATTACAAGACTACACTGAATCCTCTTCGTGATCTTGCCCCAAGCTGGGCAAAGTCGGCGATGAGTTTCTTGCGCAACCCTGTGCAGGTCAACAGGGCCGTCGATGCGGATGTCACGTGGGCAAAGTCAAGGGGATGATACAGATAAGCCAAGCCAATCTGGAACGACGAGACCCCATCGTGAATATGGTCCAAGCCAGATAATACAAAGGTACTGCTTTAAAAAGCTCTAGATATTCGATATGACGAGGACGCTCCCCCCCCCCCCCCTCCCAGCCATACTAGTAAAGAGCCACAAGAGGCAAAATAGCAAAACGGTTTTCTTTACTACGTCAAGTGTTGGCGAAACATGCCACGTGGATCCTCTTTGCAGACTACCACCCTGTCGCGGTAACACTGTAGGATTATTAAAGCGCCATAGATGACGTGACCGGCCCCCGTTCTCGGACGATATCCTCTTTACTCTTTGGCCGCCTCGATCTCGGCCCGTGCGGCCCGCTCCTCCTCCTTGAGCTCCTCCTCCACCTGCTTCTGTACCAGCTCGCCCACCGCCTTCCAATCATTCTCCACGAACGCGATTCTCTTCTCCCGCTCGTGCATACCCACAAACTCCTTGGGTAGCACTTTGGTCTCGAAATCGTAGCCGTCCAGCCCCGTCAGCGCCTTGTCGACAGCGTTGGCGAACTTGGCCGGGTGCGCAGTCGCCAGGGAGACATGCGGCACCTCGGCACCTGTGCGGGCGGCGGACCTCAGCGCCGCCGCGACGCCGACTGCGGAATGTGGGTCAAGAATGTAGCCAAGTCGGCCGTAGAAGTCCCGGATAGTAGCCACCGTCTGCTCGTCGTCGACGCGTTCGCTCTCGAAGCCGCGCTGTGCCGAGAGAAGCACCGCTTTGTATACGCTGAACCCGCCCTTCGCCTTGAGGTCTCTGTGCCAAGCCGCAACCTCCTGGCCCGCTTGCCGCTTGTTCCACTCATCGTCCATGCCAGCCGCCGACGCGAATTCGTAAGCCAGGAACCACAGCAGCCGCTCGAAGTTGCTGCTGACCAGGATGTCCATTGCCGGCGAGAGAGTACCCTTTACGCCGCCTTCGTCGGCCTTGACGCCGTCTGCCGCAAGTCCTCCCGTGGCCTCAGCCGGGACTGCAGCCGGCTTCTTGTCGTATCGGCCCGTCCGCCAGAAGCGGTTGAGAATGTCGTTCTCGTTGGTTGCCACCACGAGCTTATCGACCGGTAGGCCCATACGCGTGGCAAAGTAGCCAGCCAGGATGTCTCCGAAGTTGCCCGTCGGCACCACGAAGCGGCCCTTTTCGCCGAGTTTGAATGTCTGTGACGACTTGACCAGGGAGAAATAGGCGTGGAAGTAGTAGACTATCTGGGCGAGGATGCGAGCCCAGTTGATGGAGTTGACGGCGCCGAGGTTGAGTGTGGAGTTGGTGTCGGGATCGGCGAACAGGGCCTTGACGATATCCTGGCAGTCATCGAAGGTGCCTGTGACGGCGAGGTTGTGCACATTCTTGTCGAGGACAGTGGTCATTTGGGCCTCCTGGATCGCACTGACACGCCCCTTGGGGTGCAGAATAAAGACGGAGACGTCTTTCTTGCCGCGCAAGCCGTAGATGGCGGCGCTGCCTGTGTCGCCGGACGTCGCGCCGACCACAGTCAGGTGATGCCGATCTGTGCGTGATATGATGTTAACCCCTGATCTACAGGACCAGCCCGCACGCTGCCGTGTTCCGTGCCTGCGCGTGTGTGGACCTCACCTCTGCCAATCTTGCCCTTGTTTTTCCTGGCCAGGAAGTACTCGAAGAGATTCCCCAAGAACTGCAGAGCAACATCCTTGAATGCGAACGTGGGCCCGTGGAACAGCTCTAATAGGAACAGGTTGTCCTGCAGATGCCGAAGCGGGGTGGTCTCGTCGTGGCGGAAGGTGGCATAACTCGTGTCGATGATGCCCCTGAGGTCGTCGGCCGGGATCTCGGAGGGGGAGATGTAGAGCGAAAGGATGTTGAAGGCGAGCTCGGGAAATGGCAGATCTTTCCAACTCTCCCAGCCGGTCGCCTGCGGGATCTCCTCGGGGATGTACAGGCCGCCGTCGGTGGCGAGGCCCTTGAGCACAACGTCTTCGAAGGATAGCTACGAGCCCAGAAGTCAGCCGATTTCAAAACAGAAAGAACAGAGACGAGAAGGAATGCAGTGGGCAGGGTGTCCGGGGGTGGTAGTCGCACGTCATTGTCATCCCCGCGGGTGCTAAGGTACCGCTGAGACTGCGTGTGTGTGCCGTTGGAGGCGCCATTGGCCCCTTCTTGGTTGGACATGGTGACCGAAAGTCAGGTACAAAAGATGGGGCTTCTCGAGGGAAACGTGCTGTGCAAAATTGACCAGATCTTGATGCAAAAAGAGCGGAGGTTGGCGGATGTTGGCGGAGGTTGGCGAATGGCATTGGTGGGAGGTTGGGCCCCGCGGTTGGCAATGACTCTGTTTAGCGACGAGAAAATCCACAGCTCTCTCGCCGGCTTCGGCCCCGCGAAGGCGGCTAGGGTGCACGGGGTGAGGCCGGCTTGGCGGCACACTGGAACCTGCAAGGGGCAGCCCACACATCGGCTGGGATAGCGGATAGCAGGCAGAGACAAAAGTTGGCTAGACTAGTAAATGCACTTGGGAGAACCTAGTTTTGACGTCAACTCATCCAGGGCTCGCTCGACCGCGAAATTGCAACTGGCGTTTTGGAACTCGGCACAGCATGACCCTTTCTGACGGCGAGAGCAACAATGATACGCGTCTTAAAATAGCCCGTGGGGCGGACATTATTGGCATGGGAAGCCGAGTCGCCAGCAAAGCGGCCTGGTTGTCGATTATTTGCGGATGATCTTCAGCAGCGGCGCAATCCTCGATCTTTTACTCAATCCCACCCTTAACGGTACCTTACCCTGTTGCTTGGTGGCGCTTGAGGCAGACCTTGGCTTCTCCTCTGCTTTGACCTCAGGCGTGGTCTCTTTTTGCATGTTCACCGGCGACCTCGGGGTCGTCCCCTGTTTCCCATCGTTCTCATGCGCCGGGTCCTGAGACGAAGCAGTGTTGCTGATATCTGTCAAAGCATTGCGCTTCGTCTTTGGGCTGGCTCTAGCATAATCCTCGGCATCGCTTGCAGTTCCCAGCGCCCGTTGAGAACCCTGACTATTCTCGTCCAAGTCGTCGGCTGAGGATAGTACTTCCACCACGCTTTTCTTCCGCCCTTTCTTGGACGAGCCCTTGGACTCTTTCGTGGCCCCTTGGTTGTCCCAGCCGCCGCCGATGGTTCCATCCTCGCGGGCTGTAGACGTCTCTTGGGCAACCTTCTTCTTGCGGACCCTCTCCGATGGCACCTCTGACGGTACAGGCGCATCTTCCACGTCCCCAAGTGGTATACCTTCTGCTGTATCCGCCCCGTTTTCTGTTCCAGGCGTGTTGTCTGTCTCCTGTACGAATGAGTGATCATCATCTGCTGCTGAGGGTCGAGCTGGCTGCAATGTTCCTGATTTCTTAGGCCGGCCCCTTTTCTTCTTGCCTGTTGTAGGCATGGTCGCAGCAGCATGGTCTGCGCCCGCTTCCTCTGCCAGGGTCGGTGCGTCCTCTTCTGGCATCACCTTCTTCTTCTTTCTTCCTCTCTTCGTGTGTTGTGGTGTTGCCTCGGAAAGGTTTACCAGGCTCTCCTCGCCCTGAACCGGGCGACCACGACCTCTAGTCCGTGATGTCTGCGATTTGCGGGCCAACTGGTCAGCAATCACCTCACGACGAAGATCTTCCGGCAGCGCTGCGAGATAACTTGGATCGATTCCATCAACATCAAAACTTTGTTTCTTTGGCGCCGGGCGTCCCGATGAGATGAGGACTGGCTCTGTATTCTCCACCCCTTCCGTGGTTGCCGGGCCGGGTGGGCAAGTGTCCGGCATGGACTGTTCCGGCATCGCCAGCTCCTCGTCTCCCGCACCAAGAGTTGCCTTCGACCTCCGACGACTGGGCCGAGGCTTGTAGTTCTCCTGGTGGGCCCCTATCTTATCGGAATCCCACCCGTCATGGTGAACCGTATCGTGGCGGCCATCTGTTTTCTGGCGCTCTCTCATCGTAACGCCCGCGTCAGCTGGCGTCGGTTGTTCATCTTGGTCGATTCCTGATCTCCTCGTACTTGGCCTTGGATTATACTGCTCCCGGGAATACCCGATCTTATCAGAGTCCCAGTCGTCTTGTCTGAGCTTGTCGCCCTGTTCGGGATTCTTCTCTCGCATCTTCCGAGGGTTCATGTGTACTGAGGCATGCGAGTTGAGCTCATCTGGTGATGAATGGGGCTGATAATGTCAGTTGTCGCTCGACATAGGAAACTTCCGGGACTAGCGAGGGGTTAAACGCGGAGAGACACAAAGGAGATGGGCTTACGCCGGTCCAATCAAGAATGCGATTCCGAGTCTTCTCAGTGGTTGAGGTCGTCGACCCTGAGCCATGGCGAGCAGAATCCTCTGGGAGCTCCGGAAACCCTGGAGCCGATGAACAATATCGACTTGGTGTTGTATAGGCAATAGTAACCTCACTGCTGCGGAGCTTTTGCGCCTGTGTCTCGGGGTGGGTCAATGGCGAGGGCTTCCCGTGGCTTGCGTGCTCATCTGGCTCCGAAGACCCACCCATGCGCAAGTATTCTTGCTTTTGGCTGACAGTGAGACGGTTCGGTGGTGCAATGAAGAATGAGGCTGGCACATGGCTCGCGGCTTCCTGGTGCTCATTGATGGTGTCAGGGATCGTAGCATCTTGACAGCCACTTCCTCCCTGTGATTGTGCATGCTGATCTGTCTCGGCTGTCCTGGGAATAACAAGCAAGTCGACGTCTTCGTCAAGGGCGTCCAAGGCTTTCTGGGTACCATTGCGCCTCCTCTTCCGCGCAGACTTGGGCAACTCATCCTCCTCGTCACGCAGGCGCGTCAAGGACTGCTGGTTTCTCGCTGAGGAATGTGGCGGGCTTGAGCTTGCGCAGATTGCTGCCGATGCCGCGATTTGTCCTCTCTTGCGCTTGCCGTAAGTCTTGGTAGTTCTCGAGTGGGTGTTTGGTCTCGTGTGGTCATCTTCCCCATCACTAACGGGGAACTCGTAGATGTCTGATCCATTATGCCTAGGGGTTGTGACCTGAGTGAGATTGGTAAAGTCTCTTGCACCCACAGCCGCCTTTGACTTCTTTGAATGCTTCAGAGTGGGATCAGTGATGGAAGACGAGTTCTTAGCACTCGGGTCTGAGCTTTTCTGCTTGTCCGAGGAGAGGTGGTCGACACTGCTGTCCCGCAGGGACTTGGGACAATGATGCTGCTGGTCCTCATAGATTTTCCGGAAGAATTCCGGGTCAGTTGACCTCTGGTCAATGGTCGTATCCGCTGGCAGTCGCTCTGATTCTGCATCGGCTCCCGACGCGTGCGCGCCGCCGTCTGGCGCAGCAACACGGTCTCTGGCCGGGCTGTTGATGGGACTGAAGCCGGCATCTTCATCCTCAGAGTCATCTATCACCTTCCGTTTCGGCATAGTCGCTACTGTGGACTCAGGAACATGGTCGCCGAGCTGGATAAGAATTGGAGGGGTCGAGTTACTTTGGTGCCCGGGAAGTCAAGGGGACGCGTCTGCTCCCTGGCCTGGCGACGCGTGTGCCTAGTTGGCATCGAATGTTTTCAGGGTCTAACCCTCACCTAGCAAACACACGGACCCCCCCTCCCCACCTCAATACGTAGGTTTGGTGGATGCAACGCACACCAACTTTGAAGGTCGCTTGGTTCCGTCTCCGCCTCCGTGCCCCAACCATAATTTCCCACCCATCACATTGCTGCTGTGGAGGAGAGTCCCTTGCCTAATCCTGCTCAGTGAGCAGGTGAGCACTCCTGATGCGGGCAGAGAAATTCTGAATCAGGCAGCTGCTCGTTTTGTTTCCCAGTCGATTTTGTTTCACGTACATGACGGCGAGCTTGGCAGTCCCTCCCTGCCTGGTCCACTGCTTGCCGCTTTACCCAGGTAGGGCAATCACCATGTCCATCACGAGCCTGGGGTAGAAACTCAGTACACAGTACAGCGCCGTCGCTTGCACTTAAATACCATGAAGCCCCTGGTGCACCCACGCACCCGTGGACGTCTCTTGGGCTCACGAGGTCGAGGGAAATAGGAAAAAGGCAGTCACTCCATCTTTGTTCCGTCTCCAACATTTATCCGTCCGTAATTATTTCTGTTCCGTCCGCCTGGAGCGTCCCTTCTTTCCATTTCAACAAGATGAAGTTCTCCAAGCCCGTCTGCCTCGTGGCAGCTTGCGCCTCAGGGGCTTCCGCCCTGCTCGCCTTTCCCGGAGCCGAGGGGTTCGGCCGGAACGCCATCGGAGGGCGGACTGGCCAGGTCTACCACGTAACAAACCTCGAGTGAGGACAATCCTTTATAACACAGACTCATTCCTTGCCCGGCTAACATTTTTCCCCAGCGACTCGGGCACTGGCTCGCTTCGTGATGCTGTGTCCAAGGACAACCGTATCGTCGTCTTTGACGTTGGCGGCGTCATCAAGATCGAGGACCGTATTGCAGTCGGCAAAAACATCTACATTGCAGGGCAGACTGCACCTGGGCAGGGAATCACCGTGTACGGAAACGGCATGTCCTGGTCAAATGCCAATGAGGGCATCGTGCGATACATTCGAGTCCGCATGGGACGTGGCGGTGACTCGGGCAAGGATGCTGCGGGGATTGCAGAGGGTAAGAACATCATCTTCGATCACGTCTCCGTCTCGTGGGGCCGCGATGAGACCTTTAGCATCAATGGCGACGCCCAGAACATTACCATTCAGAATAGCATTATTGCCCAGGGCCTTGAGACCCATAGTTGTGGCGGTCTGATGCAGACTGACGGTGGTATCAGCCTTTTCCGGAGTAAGTACTTACTATATTCTTGTCCTCCCTTTGCCTATCAATCGTCCTCTGTCATGGGACCAGCATGTTCCAGGACGCATCATATTGGTTGGTATTTATAGTAGGCGGCTGACACAAATAGACTTGTACATCGACAACAAGACGCGTAACCCAAAGGTCAAGGGTGTCAATGACTTCCAGAACAATGTCGTTTATAACTGGGGTGGTGGTGGCGGTTACATTGCGAGCGGGGGTGAAGGCCAGAGTTACGCCAACATCGTGAACAACTACTTTATTTCCGGACCCTCTACCTCTGTCACTGCTTTCACCCGCGGCAACGCCAACTTCCACGGCTTCGTGTCCAACAATTTCTACGACTCGGACCGCAACGGGAAGCTCGACGGCTCAGCGCTCTGCGAGTCAACGGCCTGTTACAGCGATATGGACATTGTGACCACCCAATACGGTTACTCGGCCCCTGCCAAGCTTCTTACCCCCGAGGAGGCTGTCAACTTTGTCCTGAACAGCACCGGCACGACCTACCCTGCGAGGGACTCGGTCGATCAGCTCTTGGTCGAGCAGGTGCAGAGCTTCGGCAAGGATGGCGCGCTTATTTCCAGCGAAGACGACGTCGGTGGTGTCGGTACCATCCTGGGAGGCACAGCGCCCAAGGATACTGACGGTGATGGCATCCCTGATGCCTGGGAGACTGCGAACGGGCTGGACCCCAACGACGCTACTGATGCGATGAAGATCAGCGAGTCTGGCTATGCCAACATAGAGGTCTACATCAACTCAATCGTGCCGTCCACATACGCTTAGAAGCCAGGAAACATTACTCTTGCCCAGGTCATTTTCCATCTTGGGTTGTAAATATTATTGATGCCGGATGTATCTAGTTACGGGGCAAGCCAGTCAGACTTACTTCAAAGAACCAATTATCTCAAATGCCTTGCTTGCCTCTTTCTTGAGGTAGAAGTTCAAAGTAAAACGTAGAAACCCCTTTTGCGTACGCGCGCGCACATACACGTCTCGAAGTGGAAGAAGGTGCAGATGGTATTCTACAAGATGGTGGACGCGAATCCGGTTTACCTCATGCTGTTCTCACTCGACTTCCTCGATCCTAGGCCTTGAGGAAGTTCGGTTTGCTAGGGCCGCATGTTCAGGATCAACACTCAACCCCGACAGCCTGGTCAGGGTCGTCGCTGGGGTCTGCTCCAGCACCTGAGAAACAAGAGACCCAAGCTTCCAACTGTCGAGACTCTCGACCACGTCACTCGCATGCTGCCTGACCAGACCATCATTATCAGTAGCCGCAATATAACACAACACAGTCTTGATATCCCTCTGGCTCTCCTCCGTCAGCCCGAACCCCAGGCGCCTCCCCTGCTCCTTGGCGTTGTTGAGCGCTCTGACGAAGGCCAGGATAACCAATACGGCTGATCGGCGCAGTATACCAGCCTCTATTTCTGTCTCGACCTTGAGCACGTTGACAGATAGGTCGACGCTGGCTGTGATGAGGGTCGGGCCCACGCCTGCTAAGCTGGTCTCGATGCTGACGGCGAGGATGGACAGTGCGGACCCGCGGATGCGCATATCTTCTCTGCCCTTCTTGCTGTCCCAGCCGCTGATGATCTGCGTCAGGACATCCTTGTTGGCCCGGACCTCCTCCGTCTCGTCCTCGTCTGAGCCGAGGTCAGGCACTTGGCCCCCCCACTCCTTCTCGGCACGCTCCCGCCTCTTCAGTCTAAGGCTCTCGTCTTTCCGCTGCTTCTCTTCGGTTTTGGGCCGGTAGCCCCGTCGGCCCGCGGTGGCCAGCAACGCCTCTACGACCTGCCGCGCCGTGTCGCCCGTGAACATTTCACCAAGCCGCTCGATGACCCGCAGCAGTGCCTCGCCGAAACGCAGGCGCTGGTCTACGCTTGCCTTTTCGTCGGAGTCCACGTAGTTCTCCACAAGATCCCTAGTGACGGTTTTGGGATGCTTATTTGCAAGTTGTGTGTACATCTTGATCAAGCGCAGGTTTATGTAATCGTCGTCATCTTGTAGTAGTGAGGACATGAGGACGAGGGTTGCAGGGATGTCTAAGATGGCACTGTTGTCGACAATCAGGGACTGAAGGAGGTTTAGACCCTCGGCACGCACAGGCGGTGACGAGTCTGCTTGGGTGATGTAGGAAAGGGCCAGATCATAAGTCTTGCGGTCTTGGATCTGGCGTGATGTCGGCATGGTCATCACTTTGGACGGGTCATGAAGCTCGTCCCGGTATCTGAGCACGAGTGCGAGGTTCTTGGCTGTTGCTGATGTGCCTCCAAGATCTGCCTTTCCTAGCACGTCCAGTGATGATTCTATGGACTGGACAAGGTTCTGGTCCGTCCTGGCTTTGTGAAAACTTGATGCTGTGACGACAATATTGAGAAGACTGAGAGCCACTGGCACTGTCCCGTCATCTCCCTCATCGGCGCCCTGTTTCAATATAGGCTCCACCATTCTCAAGATCGAGTCAGGCCCAGTTGCTAACTGCGATGGAAAGATGTCCATCATTCTTTGAAGCATCTTGACCTGTAACAGCTGGTCGAGAGGATCCACTCTGGTCTCATCGGCTTTGATCAGGAGCACAGGGTCTGTTCTGCTTGAGCTGGCTGAAAACCAACGGCCGAATAATGCTGTGAAGATAGAGGAGACATCTTCCGCCGAGCATACAGATTTGATCAGCTCAATGAGAGACTCGACTTTTGGCTCAATTTCTGCCCACATGTCTTGTGCGGCATCATGGTCGAGAGCCGCTCGAGCATGGACAACCTCGATATTCCCGCTAGTTGTTTCCTTGAAGCTCCAACTAGAACCTTGCTGGAGGCTGCCCTTGAAAAGGAGATTTTGGATCACGATGTTTATCCTCTGTGGCTCAGCAGCGAGTCTGAAATAAATGCGAAGCAGGTTCTGTGCGGGCTGGCAGTACCGTTCCTCACAGTGTGGTTGGGGGCGTACAGAGCTAGCAAGGGCCCAGAGGGGGAGGATGATGGGATGTAGTAGCCTCTTGGACAGGCTGGGGTTCGGATGTGAGATGAGTAGCGCCTGCAGACGAAACAGGGCCTGGGCCAGTTCCTGAGCCGAGAAGAGCACCCGCTCTCTGCTGAGATCCGTAATGTCACCGGAATCGGCACTCCAGGCCTTCGCTGCGGCAGACGAGGGGTTGATTGGACTCAATATTGGCTCTGCGACAGCTCTCCAGCCGGCCGTCCCGGGCGCGCCAGATTGTCTGCGACCAAGAATGCCGAATCCGATGACAAAAGCGCCCACTTTCATGAGCTCCGGTCCTTCCTGACCATCCAGTAATGAGAGAAGCTGCGGTGCCACTTTTTGGTACCAAGCGTCGGGGGGAACGGCCCTTGGGGGGTAGGCGATGAGCTTGGCGGCCATGCTCAGAGCCTCGTGGGTGATGTTGGCCCCTTCTTTTGGGGGCTTGGCCTGGTCCGAGGAAGTGACGGTGCTCGAGGGATGCACAGAGAAGACGAACTCGACGGTTGCACGCACGCCATCAGGCCGCAAGGGGATCTGGGTAAGAACCCCCATGAGCCTGGTGCGCAGCTCGGGTGGCACCCGTCCTGGC
Source organism: Diaporthe helianthi (assembly GCA_001702395.2). Classification (NCBI taxonomy): domain Eukaryota; kingdom Fungi; phylum Ascomycota; class Sordariomycetes; order Diaporthales; family Diaporthaceae; genus Diaporthe; species Diaporthe helianthi. Next base: position 5,650 of record MAVT02001030.1, on the reverse strand, counting down.
TGGATGAGGAAGTTGAGCGCTGGGATCAGGGAGAGTGTGCCTGCCCTGCGGACGAAGGCCTCGAACTCCTCATCGGCCTGCTGGCGAGTGATCTCGTCCGCATCTGGCCTCGATGCGCGCGTGCCCAGCTCGATGAGCCTCTCCATCAGAGCCTCGCGGCCATGCTTGACCTTTCCGCCTTGATTCATTGTTGGAGTGTGGGGCTGTGTGATTCACCCGAGTGGTCCGAGTGGATCAGTCGGGCATGGAGGGTTATTTCTGCGAGTTCTGTGAAGCATTATTTCACATGAACGCCTGCCTGGTCCAAAGGCAAATTGCTGCTGAAGGTGTTTATTAGTTACTCGCCACCCCTGCAACTTCATGACAGTACAGTATACGGAGTACTCCAGATGTCAGCCCCACGTGGATTCGCGACTGCGCTAGACCCTTTTTCGGATTAGCGTATCTTGACTGACGCGTCCATTGCACCGCACTTGGTTGGGTCGTACGTCGTGCTGTGGTGGAGACGCATCACTGTTTACAATCGGTCACGAACGAGCATCACCCTCCCAACGCTGGTCTTCACATTGTCTCGCACACTTCTACCATTGCCATGTTTCCATTCAGCTCCCTGTCGCTCTGTCTGAGATTTCTCTCGTCTGCCGATCTCCATCACGACACGCAGGGCGCCCAGTGTCAAACGCCATCAGACCCGCGCCAGGAACGTAGCTCTTTCGCAATCCCCTGCGACCATTCGCACGACGCCTCCCCTACAGTTCTCCGATTCTCGTTTTCCGCAAGGAATGTCCTCCTCGGACCCCTCTGCTGGGCTGGGTCACCACAATACGTCGCATCTCGTACCTGCATCAGGAACCTCGATGATCGCCGCGCTCAGGTTATATTGTGCCACGGTTGTCAGTAGCTGACAAGCCAGTCCCATGCGAGGGTACGCGTCTCGGAACTTAACCCTAATCTATTTGTTGGTGTATTGCGTGCCCTGTTCGTCCGAGCCGCCCTCTAAATCCAACCTGTCTTTCCTGTGAGGCTCATGCCGCTGAAAAGTGGTTCTTGGGCCAACCAGGGCATGGAGGATGGAAAGGCGGCGGAGATCCCCCCAGACGTCCTTCCCGGACGCGTGAGAGTCGGCACCTATGAGTCGCAAGGGTAAGAACCTCAGGCCAGAGGTCGCTCGTCAGGTCTCGGCATCTGGGCTTTGAACGCTGGTCATCATGGGTCGTTTTGGTGTGTCGTGTGGTCACCAACACGCAGGTGCGGGCGTCTGCAGCTCCGGCTTGCCGCGGCTGCCGCCTGCCACCTGGTCTTGTTGTAGCTGAGAAGGGTACGGCACAGGCTTCACACGGTCGATCCTCGGACATTCCCACATTCAGTGCACACGCCTCTGGCCGCCTTGCCTGAACCTCTGCGCTGGTCGTCGAGTAGCAAGGGTCAGACGGCCTCAGACAGGAATGTCGTGTGATATTGACGCAGACTGCCATACCGTCATGCCCTCGGTCCTCTCTCTCAACTTCGACCTCTGAGCTGTGGACGTCCAGCTGTCCAATCCGTCCCACCACCAGAACCACGTCACGGCAACAGCCACCGATGTGTCATGCAATGCATGAGATCCGGCCAGGCGCATTAACTTGAGCCCATGGGCCCTGCCCCAAGGGTAATCAAGGCACCCGACGCCTTGCTCACTACACCGCCCGGTGGTGTGCATGACCCCTCTCAGCTACCAGAAATGGACTGCGCGAGAGACGATAGCGCAGTTTTTGAGGATGTCTTTTGTCTGCGCGCTACTTGCCCTCCTTCGTTGCTCTTGGTGGCCCGCTGGAGAGGACACAAAAACTAGCCCTTGTTGGCAGTGCGATCACACGGAAAGAGCTTCTTCCTGGCACGACTGATGGCCCTTGTCACAGCATCCTGTAGTGTCTTTTTTGTTTTGGTGGCGTGGGCGCTTCTATGACGACAGGGCTCCTTTGGGTACGTTTACGATGCGGGCTCTGGCTGAGTTGTGGGTGTGAGTACCATGGGACGGACTGATCGATCAGGTTCGCGGGGCTCTGTTCACTTGGTATGCTGCGCCTGGCGAGTTTCTTTTGCTTGGTGTACAGCAGGATCGGGACCCATCCCGATTTGGAGTCAAAGTTTTGTGCTTGTCCGGTTCTGTTGTCGCCCTTGTAATAGGCTCTTGCTCTGGCAGCTTCATGCAAGTGTCGCACGCTGTTATCTGATCTCCATTTGGAAAGGGACAGGGTTCGTGAAGAGCAGTCCCAGCTGCTCTCTCTCCAGCAATGGCGAGAGAGCGGCCCCCTTTTTACTCCTCAGATAAGTCTGCCCTGGTGTTCCAAGTTGCAGGTGATTGATAGAGTTGCTGACAGCATTACAGGTGCCTGCCGTACCTGCATCTCGAGCACAATCCCATAAGAAGAACGCTGCTGAATTGGATAGACGGCAAGATGATTAGTTGCTAGATCGTCAAGCAAGTCGCGTTGACCATCACACCGTGCTTTGGCGGGCACTAGAGAGGGCTACGGTAAAGGTTAGAAGCTACTAGGCTACTACTACTTTCCCTTAAGCCCTTGTTCTAGCACTTTAAAGAAGTAGTATAATATTTATCTAAACTTAATATTTCATTACTTTTAGTCTTATATTATAAACTTTTAAAGTTATATCAACTATTAATATTCTTTAACTTCTTTTACTAAGCTAGAACTATAATAAGTATCTTAGAAGGATAAGATACAATATATCTTTTTAAATAAATATAGTAAGTTTTACTATATATAAATTTTAAAGTAACGTTTTAATTTACTTTTTTAAGCCTAGAAGCTTATATATAAGTAGGTAAAGTATTAAGTTATACTTTAAAGTTTTAGTTTCTATTACTATTTAAACTAGTATAATTAAAGTTAAAGCTACTATAATTTATAAGCTACTAGTTTAACGCTGTTAAGTACTAAGTAAAAGTACTATTTATTATATAACTTACGGTTTTAAATTACTTAAGATAAGTAATATTAAAAAGCTACTATTACTTTATTTAAAGTTTTAACTGTTCTTTTTAATATTTATATTAGATAACTTTTTTTTATAAACCTACTTTAAAGTAATTAAATAAATTACTACCTTATTAAAATTACCTTTAGCAAGGTAACTATATTCTATTACCTAGATATATAGCTCTTATAGCTCTATTATAAATAGTAATAAAAATAAAATAATAAATAAGTTTATTTTAATACTATAATAGCTCTTTGCTCTAATGAAAATCGAGTAAGTCTAAAGATAGTCAATATATTCTTAAAAATACTAAGAGATTTTAAGCTAAAGTCTTAATATATTTTAATTTTTAAAAGCTTTAAAGTTAAAATAAAAAATATTATAAAATAATATATTAAATAAATGAATATTACTAAATTACCTAAGTTAAAAAACGCTCTACTAAATATAACTAAAGAATACTATAATTATAAAAATATAAAATAGTTTAATAAACTTATAAAAATATAATTATAATTATAAGTCTTTTAACTTTATACTTAGAAGGGCTTTTAAAGTTATATATAATACTTGTATATATTAAAAGCTTTTTAAAAAAAAACTTAAATTTAAAGAAG
>MAVT02001029.1:0-17574 GCA_001702395.2 Diaporthe helianthi | reverse complement strand
ACCGTATAGTAGTACTAGAAGAATCAACTCTTATCACACTTGATTTCTTAGAATTACCCCGGTTTAGACAAGCAAGTGAAGTAAGTAGATGTGGTTGGTAAAGATGTGCCACTAGGGCCTAAAAGAGTGTTGTATTCGGGAGAAAACTGCTAGAACCACGACTGGACAGATTGGCGTGAGGTGGGGGAGAAGGTTCTCCCCAAGTTGGGGGGGGGGGGGGGGGGGGGAGGTGTTGACGGCGAGGCTGGCCTCAGCAGTGTCCTGTTCCTGGTATCTACCGGCAACACGTACAGTACATGTCCATGCACTTATAGCGCAGGGCTGATGTCATGGAACAGGGACAGGCTTGCTGGACGAGAACGGCCCTGGCCATGTATCGGGACGCCCTGAATGCCTAACACATCCTCATCTTCTGTCAGCACTGTAAGCCTGCCTACACAGTACCTATCTACCTGTGTGTCTGCCAGTCTATCTTTCTATCTGTCTGTATTTATCTTACTGTGTGGTCGTTAGTCCGTGGAAAACCTTCATGAGAACAGCACATTTCGCGCAACTGGCCCCGCGGCCTCCCAGGCACAAGCAAGTCCAGGCACCAGGCTCAGAAAAGGAGATCTTGACCTGCTGTGGGGGTCTGGCGCAACAGTGGCAGGTCGAAATCGCCGCTGCAAGGCAGCCAGGAAGTGGTAAGCAAAGGTCTGGTAAGGTACGGGACGGTGCGGCGTGGCCCTCATGCCTTCGGGGATGGCCCTGGGTGGGACTCGAGGCTGATTCGAGGCATCTCGTGACCGGGAGTCGCTTCCGGCCAGAGGTAGTCATTAATAAGCATTGAACCAACGCCGACGCCGACGCCAGGGCCCAGGGGCGCAAACAATATACTGTGTATATCCTGAACAGATTGGACTGTGGTTGAGTTTGGCCAGGCCGCAGCCAACCGTTCCCCTCTGGCCCGCCCTGCAGCGCTCTGCTGCCGGGCTCAACGCAGCGGCAGTGCCGTGGCAGGTGGACTTGTTGCGCTTAGATCCGTGAGATCGCAAACTTTTCCCAGTGGCCGAGCTCAGGACAACATGACTGTCCGGGCTCGGCCGGAGACAGGCTGCCCGCCCGAGTAAGACTTGGTGGCAGAGCCCTTCCGTAAGTCTGTGTCGCTCCCGCCCCCCGTGGCGTACTCCCTATACCCTACCGTCCTCCTGATGTGCGTGATCTGGCGCTGAGGTAGGGGCGGGCAGATGGGCGAGATGGGCGGGCCCGCAGGACATGCTCGCCCGCCCGCCGAGGTGGGTGACGGCGACAGGACAGAGATGGACCTCAACGGCCTATGTTTCGGGGCGCGGGATAGCAAAGAAGGGACAGAGGCCGGCCGCCCACGACACCGTGTCGCAGCAACATGCTGTGAGACTGGCCGCCCGCTGGTAGGCAACCACGAGGTGGCGACCCGCGGCCGAGTGGCAGACGAGGCGGCTCGTGTCGAATGGACAAGATGGGAATCAAGGCCGAATAGCGTGCCATCGGGCCCAGGGCCCAATCTGGGAGCCGAGGACAGTGAGCAGGAGAGATCGCTGTACTGTCGATAGTATCTCGATTGCCTAGCATGATAGCAGGGGCCCGATATGCAGGAGCGGTCATCTCTCATCTCTCTTGACAAGAAAGTGGTGCCATTTTTTGTGGGTGGGCAATGGCACTGGCACTTGCAGTGGATGGGCCACGCACAGGGCGGGCTTCAGGGGACAGGGGCCCGCCAGCGACGTGGTACTTGGACCCGACCCGACGCACGCCTCTCTGATGGCTGGGTCGAAGGTGTGTATGCGTGCATTTTGACGGTGGTGGTCGTGGTGCTGTTGCTGTTGATGAGGGTGTCGTCAGAAGGATGGGCGGCTTGCTGCCATGTAGCCTAGTGTACGGAGTACTCGGTTAGTCTACATCTGGACCCGACTCTCTGCTCTGCCTCGTGCAGGATGCATTGCCTGTCAGGCCTGTCTGTCCATCCGTATCCTGCGCTGCAGGGTCTGCTGCTCCCCTACTGCGGCTTCTGCAGCGGCACCACCAAACCACCCAAGGCTACTACTGCTCGTCAAGACCTGCCATCGGCAATCCTGTGCCGCGACCACGAGGCCAGGCCTTTAGCACAGCGCATCAGTCCACGAGTTCCTCGGCCCATTGAGTAACAAGAAAGGCTAGATTGCTTTGGCAGGGTCCTTCTCAGCATCTGCCGTGGCTGTGCTGTGGGAGAGGCTTGATGGGTGTAATATGGGTGAGTGGGTGAGTGGGTGGGTGGTGGATGGTGGATGGTGGTTGGTGGTTGGTGGTTGGTGATACTGTGTGCATTTGCGAGGTCTGCGGCCGATCTAGGCAATGTTGGGCCCAGCTGCAGGCCCGATCCGGCTAGAATCTTGGATCTCACAGCCAAGCGACCATGACCTTGCCCCGTGCTGTGGAACTGTACTCCGTAAGCGGTACTGAAAGGTCGGGGTCTACACGTGTTCAGGTATGGTTTACTGCCCAGGCAGCCAGGCTGCCAGGACGACCTGAGGACGTTGATTTCTCCGGCCGTTCTAGCGCCTTTCCATCCTCAACCGCGTACCTTGGAACCGGTCGCGACTGACGTCAAATGAAGACATCCGGACCCTGGCGAAAGGGAAAGGGGCGTGGAATCGACATATTCGTGCATAGATCTGCCAGGCTGCAGGCCAGGGCCCTTTGAGATGGAACTTCATTTTGCAATAGACTGCAGCAGACATCTCACCTTTGTTTTGCAGCTGGCTCTCCTCGAGTCATCCCCTTGCCAGGTGCCCACAAACCCATCAACAGGCTCAGCTCAGCCCACTCACGGCAGCCTCCTCAGGCCCGGGACTGAGAAGGCGGATCCTGAAATTTGCTGTCGCACCGCATTTTGAGTTCCCCGCAAGATCCAATTGCAAAACCTTGGTCCAATGGGTCCAAACGCCATCACGGAGCGATAGGAACACGCCGCACCTCCAGGCACCCTCTCGCTTCCCAAGCTCCAGCTACTTAGTTTATGCTACAGAAATGCTTGTCTGGCGCCCGACTCGATTCAATAGCGGGCCTTCTTGTCAAACTGTGTCGCGCAGTGCCGCCGGAATACCGTCCAGAGACCACCAGATGCGCTTGAAAGGCGATAGCAGACATTTTGGACTTCCAAACGGTTCAATGCCGAACATGCCTCACAAGTTTACTTGCACCTGAATCTGCCCTGATCATGCTGGTTTAGAGCCAGCCAGAGCCAGTACATGGGCCGCGACCTCGAAGCAACCGGCTCCTTTCGCACCACAACTCTGTGTAAGGACGCTGTGCTTGTCGAAACAGATATTTTGGGATGAACCAAAGTCCTGACGGTCGTGAGGCCCGAGTTCCGGCATCAAACCACGGCCACTCTTGGTCGATCGAGCATTCTGGGCGTCACAGGGAAAGCAAAAGGTCCACAAGGCAATGTGGCTGACCTGATGCAGTCCTCTTGCAGCATTCATGCTCGTGGCTGACCTTGAGGCCTGCTCCTGTCAACAAGGATAATGCTGCACGAATGCGGCTATCGACGACAGCAATAGTCTAGACGCTCTCGACATGTGTGGGCCAGCGGGCACTATTTAATCCATCTCAATGACGAAGGGTGTTGTGCAGCGGTCTCATGTCGAGCGGCATGTGCAAGAAACAATCTGGAGTGCCTCTTTGTTTCGTCTGAAGGAACACGCTGCATGGCCGTTGCAGAGAACCCCGTTGCACCCACGATGACACGATGCTACGGTTATCGCCACATGACGGTTGGGACGAAAATACTCCTTGATTGATGTGATCTACAACCTTTCTAAAGTTCCCTTCTTGCGGCCCGGGCCCTGTGATGGCAGTACACTGGCTGCTGTGAACACGGCAACCTTGTTGCCGGAATCCTTTGCGCTTTCTCACTGAGCCAAATTTTATTCCGTGTCACAAGCCCTTGCAGAAACAGTGACTCCGCCCTGGATGCTTCGGGCAGGTAGTATTGGGTCTTCCTGCCGCCTATTTGGAGTTTACCGCTTTGACGCCGGCTAGCTGGGACCTCCACAGGGGTCTCTAAATAGCTGTGCGGGCCCCTCAGTGATGGACTCGGTTCTTTGGCCGCGGTGGTGCATGTGTCAGCAGCCAAGTGAAGTTCACTCTCACCTTCATCCAGTAGCTACCCAGCTGCCACCGAGACAGACAACAAGGACGTATGGCGAGAGGGGGGTGGGTGGCTTGGCAATTGGCAACGATTCACCTCACTGGACTCGGCAATATCCATTCGAAACGCATCCCAGCAAAGCGATCTGACGGGGTCCATCTGGCATCACGGAGATTTTGCGACTCGCGTCGTACAGTGCAACACAACTCAATGCACATCTGTCGAAACACAGATCCACTACCACCGCGCCAGGAATCCAGGTCTTTACAACCACCGCTATAGAAGAAAAAGACATTGCAAGACAAGCTCCCATGCCACCTCTCTCGGACCCACTGGTGTGAATAGATTGTGTGAACAGCCTGTCACCCAGCTGCGAGATTGGTGAGAACGCTGCGAACGCACCAGTGTTGTCTGCCTCCTATGCAAATCGCTCAGATCAATCTCACGCTATCAAAACTACCATCTTTTTCGGTTTAACTACAAGTAACAATTTTACGCACGAGGCAGCAGCAACAGGTTTCACCAAGGAATATGCACAAAGTCCAATGATGATAGAATTCGACTTGATGTTCGTCCTAGAGAACAATTTCGGTCAGCGTGGACTCCACAGGGTTTCCGAGAGGGCTTAGAAGCCTGGTCAGTGGTCACCTACGGTTACCTCCGCCCACTACTCACTACCTAGGTAGACTACTCCGTACATCTCAGCAAATCGCAATTGGTCTGTTCAGACTCGGGAGTTCTGGAGGAGCGTGGCCTCCGAGATTTGCAGCTGTTCCGAAAAAGATTAGCTGCGCCTCCACGGCGGAGGCAGGTTGACACGAAGACTACAAGTCTTTGATTCAGGCCGACAAAAACACAGACCTCCGTCCACACTCCAGGTTGGGCTCGTCTGGGCCCTAACATGGATCTAAAACCCGATCTCGATTTCCTCGCACATAGCATCTGACATCGACTCCTTTGAAAACCCATGGAAAATCCACAGCGCATCCTGTTATGCAGTACTCGGCTGTTTTGTTCTCGACGTAGATGCCTACAAACACAGTGAGGCTCTACAGTACAAAAGGGGGGCGGTGATTGGCTTGGACGGGAGGCCATCCGGCTGTCCGGGACCCCACGACAGTAACACGACGTGGCAGGGCGGACCTCGTCAGTCAGATCCTGACCTGCCACTTTGTCGTCACCGCTCGCCCGCGGGCATTGTGTGGGCCACTGGGCCGCTTGTTTGACAGCTGTTTGCAGTGGCACCCGCGTTAAGGTTCGTGATGCCCCTGTTGCGGTTGGATCTGTGGCATCCACTTTGGGGTCGCAGCTTTTGCCCCTGATAATCGCAACGACTCGGCCCCTTGGATCACACCAGCAGCCTGGCAGCAGGCCCCTCCCTTCAAGCTTCGAGAAGATTTCAGGAAAAGATGAGCACCACGTCTGCTTTACGGACTGTGTGGACCATTCCCGATCGTGTCCTCCGCGTCGCTGTCAGTTGGTGGAGGAGCTATGATGTTGAAACTATTTGTCTTGCCACCAGTTGACCTCGCCCAACGTCTTGTGCGCTGGCATATGAAGATGAAAATAATGGGCGCCCATCCCCAAGGAAAATCACCCAGCGTCGTCCAATTGACGCCATGACACTCCAGCACATTCTCCTTCGAGATGATCACATCCCGTCTCAATGCCCGAGAGACAACCACAGGCTGTGTCAGCTTCTTGGCGAGAACTTCATTCCCCACACAAGGCATGGAGCCTTTGACAACGGTGTGGAATTGTCACATCCTGAATCCGAATCCAAATCCTGACCGCTCAGGACGGGGTTTGTGTGAACTGTATCGACACTATGGGGCCACGAGCGGGTAACCTTGTGATCTCGAATCATTCGACCTGGCCAATCCGGCTCAGTACCCACCCCTCCCACCAGTGGGTGCCCCTGGCCCCCTGCACACGATCCTCGATGACAATGCTTACAGGGTAAAAGTCCCAAGGCGGCCGGGAGCAGTTGCCGATCTGGGAAAAATGTCCATTAAGAGCTGTCAAATCACGGCACCGATCGCTACGGGGCTTGATCTGCAGATACTGGGTCCCGCGAGAGATAGCCGTGTTTCCACTGAGATCCGGTCATGACCGCATAAAATCAAATCTCTTTACTACCGCGACCCTGCCGCCATCTTGGTTCCCATCTGCAGAATCACAAGCGAGATACTGTGTACGTACAACGAGGCATGCCCACCTTTCCAATCCAGACTGTCCAGTTGAACCCCCCCGGTACGGACTGCTCGCCAGGGGCTCTGCACGCTTGAGCATTCCATCTTGGAGCAAAACCCCACCACGGAGTACATCGGTCTGCGTCCAACAGCCGCAGATATCTCAGATTTAAGCCTCTGGTCACCTGCTTTTTTACCTGGATCAGTTTCAATGGTCCTGGAAACCGTCAAAAACCCTCGAGACCTGCTTTGTCTGAATCGTTCTGCGCCTGGGTTTGACGGGGCGATGCTTTCAGAACAAGCTTGGATAGCTGCGCGGCCTGTCAGTGCCTGTATTTAGACCATGCATTGCATCCTGCATGTCCTTGGGGGTCACGGAATCTGGGGAGGGGGGACACAAGCAGCTGTCAACCGTCAACGTTGCATGATTTAAGGCGCGTCGGCAAGGCCTTCGCTGCTTGAAGAAGCAGATGCATCTCCAGATGTCACCTGTCACTTTCGAAGAAGCAACAACGTGTTGCGAGGTTTAACTACCCGTCCGAAGTAGGGCGATGGACACTTTCTCTGATTGACCACATTGCCGCGTGATACCGTGCTTTACATCACTTGAGCAAGTAAAGTGCGACCAAAGTTCTGAAAGTATCTGATAAGGCACCGGGCCCCGGCTTCTCAGAGCCGTGTCCCTCAAGCCGACGTGAGAAGCCATCTTGGATATGAGAAGTAGCTCACTCACGTTGGTGTGAGCCCCCGGTCCGCAAGTACAAATTGCCATTTGACTATGCATCCACCGGGCGAGAGACAGGGCGTGCTGCCACTGAATAACTAGGTATTGCGGTCCTTTTTTTTCTCCATGTTTTTGTCTTCTTATTTTTTTTCTTCTTATTTTTTTTTGTCGGACAATATTAATCTGGGACTCGGTCCGCATGCAGCCGTGGTGCTTGTACGGAGCGGTAGTAACCAATCCATGGGGTTTGCAGACCGATGGCACCGGTGGAGTTGGTCTGATACGTTCATCGTGGCCAGTATTAGCCACAGGCTTGGTCAAAGCATTGATTGCCCCGATCAGAACAGTTCTTCGCAAGTTCCCGTCAACTGTCCATCCCCAGACAACGACCTCGTGCTTGTGAGATGGTGGAAGCAGTGGACAAACTCGAAAAGTCTCCGAGTGTCACGAGCGCACGACTACATGACACAGCACAATTCGACGTTGGCGTGACGCCATCCAGAGGTTGTGCACCTGCTGTACCCTGCTTTGCCAGCATGCAGCGAGCAACGAACACCACTACCTTGGTGGCACCTCGAGGACACAAACTTGCACCACAATCTCGCGAGGCACTCTGTCCGATTCAAATCCATGCAAGCCAGGGCTTGGATGGAACACATATCTCGTATATGAGCCTGTGAAGATACTCTGGAGGGACAGCGGAATGCAGCATCTGACCTCTGTGCGATACGCATCTTGTACCGCCACCATTATGCTGCAGGACAAGGCATCTTGTGCTCTGGCGGCAATGGTAGCCCATTTAAGGCTACTTGCCTTGCCGCCATGCGCTGCCCGATTGAATGCTACCCAATAGGTAGACGTAGACATGCAAACACACCAGGGGCGATCGTTTGGAGGCAATTTGCCGGCTGCTTCAGGAAGGGGGGGGGGGCCAAGGTAGAGGGAGAGAACAACGGGGCGAGCCTACTGTACCCGATCTGCTGCATCTCAGCTGCCAACGGCGAAGTCTCCATACAAACCCAGACATGGGAATTCGTACGGACCCTTGACCTTTTCGACCATCTCATCGGACGTATCTAGATCACTCCAGACTGGCGGTAATTCTGTCAGAATCCTGGACTTGGCCTGCTGCGAAAAGCAAATGGGAGTCTACTTCTGATGCGATATTTGACAGAGAGCCTAGGGCAGTGCAGGCTTCTCTACCTGACACTTCCCGTCGCTCAAGTCTCGTTTTGTTCCGTGCGGTGTGACATACATCTGAGGAACCTCCGCAAAGAAGAGAGGAAAGGGAGGTGTGACATTTCGCCGACATATCATCACATCACAGACACTACCGCCGGGATCTTATGGTACCTGCAACTTAGTGTCACAAGGCTCTGGAGTGCCAGGTGGTTTCTCGTGTGTCGGAAGGGAGTGAGTGACGCCCAAGATCGTTCCGATACTCACTCGGATTTTAGAGGATCTGGCCCCAGGGCGCCGTGTTCATACCCACCTGTAGACGAAGACACTTCCAAGGTTGTCTACCATATTCAACAAGCGGTACATGGGTCGTGTGCACGACCCAGTACACAGTTTACCTCCAGTCGATGCTCGGATTCCAAGCAGTCATAGGTATAGTATAGTACGGGTACTCGAGTCAGCTGGTAGGCATGAGAAAGCCCGGATGTGCTCACTAGGTACCTATTGACACCGCGCACCATCACGTCACCAGGATGGAGCCGCCGCCCCTACTTGTTAGGCAGCAAGGGAACCTCGGAAGCAGCAGGGAATCGTGCGACTTCGTGATCACGGCTGTGCAAACTCGAGGCACGCACAAGTGCTCCAAATGGGACGCAGCCAGCGTGGCTTGCCAGCCTACATGGGAAGATGGATGCCCTGATTCGTGACAACATTGAACGGCTGCTGAAAAACAACAGTCGACGACGACGTTCGTTGGTTGGGCGCGCGGGCAGCAGACAGGCAGGGCAGCACGCCAAAAGCGATGACAGGCGGGACAAGGCGCAACAGACCCAACCCAACAATATCCCGACCAACGCGTGAGTACCACCAAGACGCCTTAGTCAATGGGCAACTTGAAGCCGCGGCCCAACAACTACACTCCACGTCGGTCATGTCTGCCACCAACCAGTGGACAGGTTCCCCTTTGCGTGCTCAATGGCTCCAGCACAGTGCGTATGGACCGTTGTGAGGCTGTACTCGGTACATTCCTGGCACCTGGGGTTCATGCAACCTGCGTCTTGCAGGCCGTTACACGAGCCTTCTCGGGCGAGCGGCCACAGCTTCTTCAAGTTGCCAATACATGTACCGAGAGATGCTCGGGTGGTGAGCAAGCCGTCGGGATGCCGACATTGTGAGAGTTCAAGCCGCAACTGCTAGCCACTCACTCACGGCGCCACGGCAGTGTTGCAAGTGTTGCTTTGGGACTGACTTCCTCTGAGGTGTGGGCAAGTCTGACTGTGTTGTCGGCCTGGCCTGTCGCATTTTGGAGAACCTTGGGACTGGTGAGACACAAGATGCGATGATTTCCCTTTTTTGTATGGGATCTGAGGATGCCAAACTGCCAAACTGCCAAACTGCACACAAAAGAACATGTGAGTAAGCACCGCTCGCTACCAGCCTGCTGCCTGCGAGAAAGGGCAGGAGGACCGCAGCGAGCAAAGATCGGCCCAAGATCTGACGGGTCGCATTTGGGGTTGCCATCCCGATCAAACCTCCTTCTATTCGGAATGTAACCGACTGTGGGTGACCAACCTCTGTGACCTGTCACATTTCACACGAAAAAGAAAAAGAGGAGCAGGCCCGGCCCACACGCGCCGTTGGCCCACGATGCTTGCCCACATTAAGTAGCGCTGACGTCTTGACAAGTGCACGAACGTACGATTTCCCACACTGAACCACCTTTTAAGGTCGCGAACCCCGTCTGGCCATATCTCGCTTGAGCAGGCTGGTAGGCTGGCAGGCTGGCAGGGCGAGCCACCGTGCCCAGGTGCCAGTCGTCTCGGGCTGCTCGGTTGGACTTGTCCACGAAAGACGCTGATCAGCCTGGCCCCACATCCTGTGATGAACCCCAGCCCGTTAAATCTTATCGAGATTCGACTTGATCTCGTGTCGGGCGGGGAGATCTTGGCCGCTTTCATAGAGAATTCGGTGTTCGATTCCTCCTGGCCATCTGGGCGGCAGACACCGGTGGTCGATGCCGCCTGCATGCACATGTGTGGGGGCTGAAACTGCACCAAGAGGTATGGGTGGAGTTTAGAAATTTTTTTTCCCTCCTTGATGACGGACCGGGACACCCAGAAATGACACAGGACAGGCCGTTGTCATCGTATCTTGTGCCTCGGGTGTTTATTATTGCCCTGGCTTGCTTCTCTTCATCCCTTTCCCTTCTGACATGTAGCAGCGGGGATCGGACGGAGCACTTGAGAGCTGAGACATGCGTTGGGAGACGTCGTCAAGTGAGACCACACGTGATGGAACACGTTGAACTCTTTGTTCTTCTTCAACATTACGCCGAATGGATCCCTTCAGAATGTCGCTCATGTCGCTCATGTCACTCATGTCACTCACGTCACTCCCTCCACTTGGCATAAGGACAGGGCCCGGAAGGAGCACCCGTCGACAGTCATTCGTCCAACCCAATGTCTGCTTAAGATCCTGATCCATCTGATGGCTCGAGAAGAGCCGGCAAGAGGCTGTCAGGCTGTCAGGCTGTCAGGTCTGCGCCGCTCCCGGTCCGATATTGTGATGAGACCTGCCTCGAGGCCCTTGGCAAGCTGTCAAAGTCTCGTCTAATCCTTCCCTCGGGACGCCATGTGGCGCTTCTGAGCGGCTTCTTACCTCTGGCTACTTTTTATCATCATTATTCCCGTGCCTATCGCCCGCCATCCTGTAGTGAGGTGCCTGCTTTTCCCTCCCCACCGAGCCCTCCTTCTTCCCCCTTAGAAGGGTGCACGTGCGCGGCCCGGAGACGTGCCAGCCTGCCTGACCTGGAAGGTCTCACCCTCCTCAGAAGTAGCGTTGCGTCGAATAGATGCAACGACATGGGCGCCCCCCCCGGCGGTGGTCCATTGGTACCTGTATAGCCCGCATCCGAGCATACCGAGGTGCTGGGTCAGATTCGTTCGAGGCCATCGTTCGACCAAGGAGATTTAACATCCTGGGCGAAGGGCGCCCGCTCCCAGTCCTCCCAAGCCGACCTGCCTGCCTCATCGGGGAGACACGTGCGTTGCTGACAATTCTACGAGTGGGCGGACCAGCATGACGTTCCTGTAGATAGGCAGAACAGGCAGACAGGCCAGGCACGCCAGAAACAGGACAATGAGACGGCCCCACCCGGACCTTTCCTTCGCGGGCTGGGATGAGAGTCAACCTTGGAAGGACTTTTATGGGGTCTCGAACACTTCTCATGCTTTTCCCTTCCTCTTTGCTTGTGATATGTCGGGACTGCTGCGTCACTCACTCAAGGACACACTCGCCGAACCACCCCCCTGTTTAGTGCTCACACTCCCGCTCAGCAGATCTGCCTCGGCTCGACTGCTTAGCTTATGGGCATGTGTGTGCCATCGTGCGAACAGACCATGAAGCCCGTCATCAGGGAGACGTACACCGCCTGAGGGCAGTAATCCTCGCACGGTAAATCAGGGGGAACGCGGTTGCCGTACCCGAAGCATCGTCTTGGAGAGTATGACGTCCGCACCTTCCTGTTAGCCCGTCGTGCTGTGTTGTCGCCTGAGCCCGTGTCATGCACATGTGAAGGCTTCTCTGGCTTCCTTGTATACGTAGGCTATCTTTCGATGTTTTTGCCTGATCAGCATTCTCGATCTGGCGTGAGACTTGCGTGCTTGTCGAGGAAGCTAGCTGTGTGTGTCTCTTAAATTTAGGACTCGAGCCAAACCATTGGCAACTTTGTGAACCTTGCAAGATTGACTTCAGGGGAATGCTTCGGCTGGCGGGGTTGCCCAACCAGCCAATATCGAACTCACAGAAGAGCCCTCTGGAATTTCATGAGGACTGATCACGAGTCTGGTAGCAAGGCATGATGGCTTCTATCCATGGACAGTAACCGGTAGAGACCTATGGGGACCTGATGGGAAGGGCACATGTATTCATATGCAACGTCTCAGCCCGCCCTTAAGACAACCCAATTATGACCGTCGTGCTGTTCACGGTGCTGGAGAATGTATTCTTTGGACCCTTAGCCCTGATGAACACCGTGTCTCCGATTGAAAATTCCATAGCTGAAGTCGGCATTTCAGAACGTGACAAGAAGACAAAAAACCAGGCCGTAATAATACCAAGAGGATCGTTCCAAAGGAAGAAAGCCATGGTCTAGTTCGGTCCGGCACACGTCGATTGCTGCGACGTCTCGACATCTGGAGACTGCCAAAACCGTTGCGAGATTGTAAATCTAAATCCATGAATGATTTTCATATTGCTGCTCTTGTGCTTTCTATAGTGTCTAGGAAATGGAAACGCTGTCCGCGCGAGCCAGACCTACCATTTAGGTAGGAACAGTGGCGGCTTGACCGATGGACGACCTCGAGGAGCCCGTGTTGAATACACCACGTGCCGCCCCGGGCAGGCACCGCACCCGCCTCTTGAATACACCTTGCCTATAAAAAGCAGTGTTTCGTCCTTAGGTACACCTCTTGCCACGCCGGAAATTGCCCAGGAGATTCTCCAGGCCGGGGACGTGGCTCAGGTCCCCGAATCCTTTGCCAGCACACTCGCGGTTTCCAACCTCGATGACGGCGCCGACGATGTCCTTGTTGATCTCCTCGGACACGACGCTGTCTCCCTTGTATGCCGGGTGGCCGGCGACGAGATGGCGGATCCACTTGGCTGCGGTCCAGAGCTCACCGCTCGCGCGCCGCCGGATCAGGTCAAGGTAGGTGGCCAGCTCGCAGCGCGTGACGACGTCGACGTTAACGCTGTCCAGGTAGCTCTCGACGAGGGGGATTAGCCCCGGGAAGTTCTCGCCGTCGTCGAGAGCATCGTCGCCCGCGGCGGCCGCGGTTCCGTTGATGATCTCGTTGACGCTCATGAGTCGGTACTCGTCCTCGACTGGGCCCAGCGGCGTAGGAGGCCTGCTAATGCCCCCGTTGGGCGTGTTTGCGCCGCTGGCCCGCGGGGAGCGGGTCGTGAAGGGGTTCTTGCGGAAGAAGAACTTCTCATTCAATGTGGCGTCGCGGCGATGGGCCGTCTCCATGTTTTCGTCAACCTTGGCGATGGGGATATAGAAGTTGAGGTCGAAGGACAAGATGGCGCGGGTTATTAGCACGATGAAGACGGCGAAGGCGGCGTTCTCAAAATCGGTGATCTGGATCTCCATGGGCCGGAACTCGACGCGCCATCCGATGGTGTTGTCGGCCGGTGGCGGTTTGAAGCGCATATGCTGCCAGTTGGTCGACTGGATGTTCTCGAAGTGGTCGGTCTTGCTCATGTCCAGGGTCTCGAGGTCCTCCTTGAAGATGACAATGGGGTCACGGATGAAGAGGTGTGCAAAGTGCGTCGCTAGCCGGTCGTCCATGCCGCCGTCGAGGAGCTTCTGCTTGATGGACTCGTCGATGACAAGGTCAGGGTCGAAGTACTCGGGCCGGAGACGTGAGTCGGTAGATATATATGTAGAATTAGAGGCATAACGGGACTTGGGAATGCGCCACCGGTCATTTTGTAGGGGCTTGAGAAGTCAGCCGAGTGCGGCTCATCGCGAAAGTGCTGGTGTTCAGACATACCCTCTCTCCTAGTTCTTCATTGGTTCGGTCATCGACAGCTCGGCTGATCTGGTTCCACCGGACATCTGTGTCTGCCAGGAAGCCCTTATAAATGGGCGTAGCCGCCGTCAAGGCGAGCAGAATGGGCCCAAGTGGACTGAGCTGGTCGTACATTTTCCTGCCCTCGGTGATGTTCTTGGCCTGGAAGGTAATCTGCAAGCAACAGCTGCCCATTCCAAAAGCCATGGCGTCCATGTGAATAAAGTTATCAGGAGCGGCTCCGTTCCTCACATCATCGTCTTCTGGCCAGTTATGAAGATCGTAGTTGACTGTGGGGTCCTTCCACGGCCAGGTCGTATTCTTGTCTTTGAAGACGGGCACATTGACCTGAACCTTCCTGCCTCGCCGCCAGCGAATGTTCGCAGCTAGGGTTGGGAAACGGATGTGAGGGTTCGCGATTTCGTCGGGCACGAACTGTGAGCGCAGCTTAGGCCCAGAGACGGGGTAGTGTGGGTCAGTGAAGACCCCGGGGCTCCCTATCCTGGGAAAAGTCGTAAGAGTGATGGGGAACTCTTCTGGCTTCATGTGGTCCTTTGCGATGGCTCGCCTGAGGATCATGTCTGGTTCCACCTTGAGGAGTTCTCTAAATTCAATACCCCATGGCTTGCCAGGAGTCGCTTCCAGCATAAATCTTCCAAATTCAGGATGGAACACCGGAAGGGGCTCATTCGCACTTAACCCCGAGTTAGCTGGTCTATAGAAACGCACATCTGGGGTTGGTCTTACCTTGCTCCGGCCACATCTTGAAGAGCTGGCACGCAACCACCCTTGGCGGCGAGGTTGGTGTCCGACGCCAAGGCCTCAAGAATATCCGCCTGTCTGAGGGATAGGAGGACGCGAGGGTCGTCTTTCGAATGTTGTACCACGAGATATTCAACCTGGATGTGGCTTAAGTGTCAGTGACGGACCTCTTCCCCTAGTGAAAAGACATTCTGAGCTGGTTTGTCAGGCATGGTACCTCGTCGCCCCAGAGCATGGCATCTGACTCTTTCCCCTTGGCCTTGTTCCATATTTCCAGGAGTTGCTAGTCTGATGGTTAGCATGATGCCCAATGCAATGCAACATGTTGACCATGGAATTATGCTCACCTTGATGCCCCATTCACGGACCTGGTCGGCATGTTGCTTGGCTTCTGGCCAATCCAGAGGTGTGCCGAGGGCTCTTCACAGGCCATCAGCAAGCATGTCAGAGACAGGACCATGGAGCGAGTTGGGGCTTTGACGTACAACAACCCCATTTTGACTAAGTGATTACTGGTTGCAAGATTGGACCGCTGTGGGTGAGCGAGGCGGGCAGGTGCAATGTGTTGAGGCTCTTCGGCCGTGTTGGATACCGGTACCGATGATATCCGAATTTGGGCCGAGTAAGTTGAAGTTTTTCGGGCTATGGCGGGGTTAGCTAACTTAGAACACACTGCAACTCGATCACAAAGGGCACAAGACTGACGAGAGAGATCAACAGGCCGAGATACAGGACATATCTCTCTCGGAGGAGGCCAAGAAGGGACTTATTGCTGAAGAGGCAATGTGTAACAGGCTTGCAGGCTCCACAGCGGCTTGTGCGTCAACGTCGGGGGTGGTGTGCCGCGGAATGGTCGCGCAATATCCCTGGACGGCGACTGGGTGATAATTGACCAAGCTAGGTGGGCAGCGATACTCCACGCCGCGCTCTATGTGAGCTGTATACTAAGTACGTAATGAGAAACCGGGTATGGAACAATCTGAGGCAGGTGGGAGAGAGAAAAAAAACCCCCCCATCGACACGGAATGGGCACGGTACGGGGGCGGGAAACGGAGAACCGACTCGCGGGAAGACGGCCTGCACGAATGGGTAGGTATATTTGATCAATGAGTTCGGCCGGGACCGCAAGGCGAGCGAGCCCAGACTAGGTTACTAGAGTTGCAGGTGATGCACCATGTAACGTGCAAATAAATCACACTGCAATAGTGGGCCATTTGCCGACAATATTTGCGTGTAGCGCACAGATAGACCACCTATTTATACAGCAGTCTAGCATTTCCTATCCGCCATTGCAAAAAATGTTGCTTAGAAATCCAGGCGCCTTTCTCAGACAAGCAGTCTTGCCCAGACGATTTTGCCGTGACTCCATCTAACTGCAGGCCCCTCTACTAGTTGCGATTGCTCAAGAATAAACCATTTAATTTCAAAAACGGAGATTCGTACAACCATTTTCAGAGGGCGTACAACCTTTTCTAACTAAGCACGCTATAGCTAATTAAAGCCTACTATTCAACCTTATTATACTACCCTAAAGAGGTATTTTTTACACCTACAATAACTTATCTATAAGTATCCTTATCTTATAAGTTAATACTCCCTTATTAACTACTTATAAATTAAGTTATTAATTAAATACTTTATATAAATAACTAATTTAATATTAAGATCTATTTTATTTATCTAGATATTAATTTACTTGTTAGTATAGTAGTAGCGAAGCTACTTACAGGAATTCAAAGGTATATAATCGATAGACCTTAATAGCTAGCTAGCGCTACCTAGTAGCTAGCTACCCTAAATTAGTTAGTAAGATTCTATAGCTATCTAGCCGCTTTAATAGCCTATTATAAAATCTTTAACTTATTAAATATAACTAACTATTAACTACTCTTTACACCCCTTACCTTCTTTATATATATATAAGGCTAATTAATATTAATTAATAGCTAACTAACTATAGATTAATAAGGTAAAATTATCTAAGCTACTTAAATATTAAGTTTTCTTTGGGAAGATAAATTAGTAAGGCTACCTTACTATTAATAGTCTTCTACTTAATAAAACTATACTCTATTAGAGTCTTATAGGAGTAGCTATACTAAAGTAGATTTAGTATTATAGGATACCTATTTCTATATAAATCATACATTATTATTAATCTATAATCTCCTATTAATATTCTAGGTACCTACTTCATTTAAGCCCCAAATACTCATTATAAGAGTATCTATTATACCTTAGAAACCTACTACTTATCTTTCTATAAACTAGTAAACTACTTCCTTATTACTAATCCCTCTTTTTATACTTTTAGTAAGTACCTTAAAAGAAGCTAATTAATTATACCTCTATATACTAATAGCTTCTCTCTTAACCTTAATTAAGATACTTTTACTAGCTAAGTCTTATAAATAACTACTTATATAACTACCTCTAGCTAGTATAACTACTAAAAGATAACTTTATACAACCTCCTCTTACTAGTATAAACCCCTACTACCTCCTACTAAGACTTTATACCGTTTATACCTAATATAGCTACCCTATAACTTACTTAAGTTAAATACTACCTAATAGCCTACCCTCTTAACTTTTACCTCTTCCTACTATTATAAGACCTACTTTTAGCGTTATAGCTACTATAACTACTAAGTTTAAAAGATAAAGTTATCTATAGCTACTATAGGCGCATACTAATAATAAAACCCTTACTTATAGTATAAGAAGGGCTTTAAGTTAAAGAATAAACTTAAGAAGTATATTAGTAACGAATATAAAGCTTAATATACTATAGCCTAAGCGATAAAAGCTATATAAGTATCCTAAGTAGCTTAGGCTACCTAAGTAATTAATTAAGTAGCTTAGGCTACCTAGCTAATTAATTAGGCTATAAGACTTTTATAAGTATAATTATATAGTTAAGCTTAGCTTTAACCTAATTAAGCTTAGCCTTAACCCCTTAATTAACCTAAGGCTAACTACTAGAATAAGATT
>MAVT02001028.1:0-14639 GCA_001702395.2 Diaporthe helianthi | reverse complement strand
GGTTTGGAGGAGGGGCGGGGGGCAGGCTTCGACCCGTTCCGTCCGTGTCTTGGAGCCCACGAGGAGGACGACGGGGCGTGGGCCTGGAATGAAGGTGGAATGAAGGTGGAATGAAGCTGGCGCAGGGCAGAGGATAGCTGGGCCGACTTGAGGCGTCCGATGTTGATTTTGGGGTTGCAAGTGTCTGAGCGGAGGCTTAATCGCGATAGAGTACAGAGTTTGAGGCCACAAAGTAGGAGCAAAAGCGTTGGTGTAGGTTATAGGATGGTGTAGGAGGAAGAGAAGGGCGAGAAAAGCATGTGAGGTGTGACAGGATGCATCAGTCTTTGCAGGATGGTGTTTCTGGGGCCAGTCAACTGGTAAGTGGTAACCCGGTAACTTTTATTAGGATGGCTGGCAGAGCTGGCAAAGCTGGCAAAGCTGCAGGTAGGGGATTCTGATGTCAACCTTTGGGGTGTGAGCCAAAGTGGGTAGGTCGGATGGGAGCTTGTTTCCAGCCACCTCGGCCCCACAGTCCCCAACCTCACCCATTTCCTACACCCACTGTCAGGACTCAGGACGGCCCTTTCGTCACAGACTCACAGCACCGGCTTATAATAAGTTACCTAGGTACAATCAAGTCCCAGCCCGGCGTTCCACTGCAAGGTACCAAACCAAACACTCAGTCGGGCGACCGTCCGTCCGGGCAACAACTGCCCCACCAACGAGGGAGCTCAAGTGCTCCAGATGAACAGGTGCTTGCCAACCTCGGGTGACAGGGTTACCCGGTAATAAGCCTGGGTGGGCTCTTCAAATGTTCTCGCCAAACATTCCAAGGTTTGAACCTTTAGAAAGTGGGCCTGGCCTAACCGCCTGTTGATAAAGTTTTACTGTTGCACTCCCTTCTTGCACGACTTCAGGACCTTTGCTCTGCTGTCCGCTAGAGCGCCACAGCATCCATCTATGTAGTCCTCTATCCCGAACACATTGCTCACAGCCAGAAGGAAGAAGCCAGATGCCAGATGCCAGATGCCAGATGCCAGAAGAACAACAAGAACAAGAAGAACAAATCAAGTAAACCTCCCGTTGGGTGACATGCTCTAAAACAAGTCGTCGAGTGATGAGGTGCCGAGTCCTCGTCAACAGCTTCTGCGCAACCGGGTTCTCTCGTACCGGAGGCCTGCTTGCTTGCCCTACAATGCCGACGAAACTCGTCTTCATGCGGGAGCTGTGCCCTTCCAATACTTTGTCTCCACAAACGGCATCTTGGTTACCGTGGCCTTGCGCTTTCTGCCTCGCACGACAACACCAACCTCTGTGCCCGACTTGTGGAATCCGTCCTTGATATAACCCATGGCGATATTCTTACCCAGCGTCGGGCTCGGGCACCCGCTCGTGACCTGGCCAATCTTATCGCCCTCGTTGCTCACAATCTCTGCCCCCTCTCTCGCGGGCGCGCCATCGACCACGAACCCTACCCTCCTCCTGTCGACACCCAGGCCGCCCTTGCTCTTGAGCACGAGCTGCTTGGAGATGAGCTCGGCGCCGTGGTAGCCCGCCCCGGCGCCCCTTCGCTCCTTTGGTATGATCCAACCCAGGCCTCCCTCGACCGGGGTCGTCGTGTCATCCAGGTCGTGCCCGTACAGGCACATGCCCGCCTCCAGCCTCAGGCTGTCCCTGGCGCCCAGGCCGGCGAACTGAAGCTTCTCCGGGCCCACACCCAGCAGCGCCTCGGCCACAGCCACCGTCTCTTGGGCGGAAGGGACCGATATCTCGAACCCATCCTCGCCGGTGTAGCCCCCGCGGCTGATCAGCACGGGGCTGGAGACGCCCGTGCCCGTGCCCGTGCCCAGCAGCTTGATCCTGGCCGTGGTGCAGGAGCCAAAGTACAGCTTTGTCAGGGCTGCGGACCCGGGGTCTACGAGGACAGACTCGAGAATGGCGGCGCTCAGCGGGCCCTGCAGCGCGATGAGCCCCTTCTCGTCCTGCTTCTCGTGCTGGACGGTGCCTCGGAAGGACGCGAGCTGTGCCGCCAGGTACGCGTCGTCCTTGTCGCGGCAGGCGGCGTTAGTGACGACATAGAAGCTGTCGGCAGCCAGCTTGGTGATGACTGTGTCGTCGACGATGCCGCCGGTCCCGGGGTGTAGCAGTGCAGAAAGGGTGCTTCTGTTCACCGGCAGGGTCTCCAGGTTCGAGGGGGTGACCACCTGCAAGAAGGCGGCGGCGTCGGGCCCGCTAAAGATGCGCTGCACCATGTGCGAGACATCAAAGAGCGAGGCGTTGGTGCGGGTGAACTTGTGCGACTCGGAGACGGAGAGGCCAGAGTACTGGACGGGCATGTGGAAGCCACCGAACGGGACCATCTTTGCGCCATGGGCCAAATGAACATCGTACAGGGCCGTCTTCTGAAGACGAGGAGGCTCAGACGAGTAGCCTCTGCGGCCGGGCCCCGGTGTGCCAGCCAGCAGTGGTGAGAGTGCTGATGAGGGCCGCCATAACGACGAGCACAACGACAGGGCGAGCCGCGGTACAGAAGGTGAGCTGCTGCCGCCAGCCTTTGCCCAGAGCCCGGCCTGGGGCCTCAGAATTAATGCTGTTCCCCTCATGCTGTCTGCTCGGCGTGCTTGTGGGACCACGAAGAGTGAAGGCAGGAAGAACCACAGAAAAAGGGGGGGGGGATGGAAGCCGCGATTTCATCCCAAAATTCCCCCGTCCCTGACACATCGTCGGTTACCACAGGCTTGACCAAGATGGCCTATCCCGGCCTTGTTAGTATTAGTCAGGGCAACCTGGCGTCCCGCTGCCGATAACGGCGATTGGCGGACAATCAGCTAGTCAGGCTGGTGTCGTACACGTGTAGTTAGCAATGGGCTAAGCGCCTATCCGATTCCAGTTATAAGACTATACTTTTTTTTTCGATTTCTTTTTTTTCCCCCTTCTTCTTCTTCTTCTTCCTATTCTATCTATTCCTTACTCTTATTATTCTCCTTCCTAGTTTTTCTTTTTAAATAAAGGCTCTTTTCCTTTACTATATAGGTTATCTTTTATTAACAAAAAAGTTTTAAAGGGCTTGTTTTACCCTAGGAAAGACTTAGGTACTTCTAGGAAGAACGGTCTAGGTTACCCGTCTCGGGGAATTCCGTAGGGGCGCTACGTAGGCATGTGGCCATTGTTAAGCAACATGCACGGAGTAAAAGTAAAAACAAGTTGACAATTACAAGCAGAGGTAGGGCACTAATAACCGAGTTTTACCCAATCCAAAAGACCTCTTCAACAGATGTAACAACGACTTGTCCGACACCACAAACGAAATTTGGAACAAAGTGGAAAAGGCCCGCTTGTGAACATGTGTAAACTGACACGCATTTCAATCCTTCTCATCTGGGCCGAACTCTGGGACCGTGTCGCCCTTTACAATGGTAGGAGCTATTCGGCCCAACGTACATAGGTAGCCTTTAAGAATGATGGTCCTGTGCCGGTACTCCACCGGGTGGATGGCCAGATGCCCGTAGGCCCGTAGCGTTCATATGTATGTCGGAGTGGTCCGTCTCATGCGGCAAGTCTTGATGCGAGCCCGTCGTCTCCACCGTACCAGCCCAACGTAACATTTGAAATACGTACGCAGCATTGATTATGGGACTTGACCTCAGCAGCTGCTTTTCAACATGCCTACTCCATGCCTACTCCTCAACTCGAAGCCTCGTAAACGTAACATGCCTGTCAGATTGCCCCGAGGCCTTAATTAGAGAGGTACCATGCATTTTTCTAGTTCTGCCCGCGGCTTCGTCATTGGCCAGAGGCACCGAGCGCACTGGTGTCATGCCATCTCCGAAAGCACTCCAATCCCGCCCATCTTTGATATGTCACGTGCCATTCAGGATCATCTCAAGTCGTTGGGTCGCCATCATTCTGGCCAGGAGCAAGGCATCGATTCGTCAAATTTCCGATTCTTTTCCATTCCGTAGCGTTATGCTACCTGACATGCGTGTGCCCCAAATTGATGAACCCCTTGCCACTCCGTGAACCCAGAAAAGCACAAAGAAATCGAGAACGTGGACACTGGGATCCATTTATGCTGCGTCCTCGACGACGTTGCCCTTCTCCGAGACGTACATACCATCAAGGAACTACCACCAAAGTCAGCCACCGCGATTCCCCTCCGGAACAAGTGCTGTCCAAGTGGGGCCGTTTGGGGTTGCTGGAACTTACCTTTCGGATGTCCTTGTTTCGCACCCGGCAGATCTGCTGGATGTCTGCGGCGGACTGGGAGACGGCCTCGAGGGAGTTGCCGGACAGGACCAGCTCATCCTTCTGAGCCTTGGAGATCTCGACGTCAACACCGGACTGCATGATGACTCTACGGACGAGCTTCTCGCCGATGAAGTTCCTGTTCAAATAAGAGATATCAGCCTCAACGTTCCAACCTGCGCATCATGCCGCCTATGATAGCTTCTCACGGCATGTAGCCCGAGTTCTTATGGTCGACCCGCCAGGGTTATTTTCTTTGTTTTCTCCGGGAAATGGTGGGGGCTCAAGCGCCAACTGTTGATTGATAGCGTCTGCTTGTGAAACGTACCGGATCTCAACCTCGTAGACACCGTCCGAGTTCTTGTCCAGGTTGACGTTGATGGGGAAATGGGCGTAGACGTATCGCATCTTGTACTTGAAGCCTTTCGTGACACCGATGATCAGGTTGTTGACGAGGGTGCGGACTGTTCGGAGGGCGGCGACGGTCTTGCGGACACCATGGTGGATGTGAATGGCGATGACGTTCTTCTTGGGCGTCGAAAAGCTGACGGCGATGTGGGACAGGTCCTTGACCAACTTGCCCCGGGGTCCCTCGACAGTGATCTGTCGGGCCTTGATCTGGACCTTGACTGTTTGTGGAGACAGACCTCGTCAGCATTTGATACAATAACCCAGCCCGTGCATATTGTACGTCCGCCCTAGCAAGCACCAGCCAAAGCTAGTCAACTGCCACAAAATAAGAATCCCGCTTAGTGAGCAGCAGAGGCCGCGGACGTTCGCGTGTCGATGGATCAAAAGTGCATCAAGACCCTACTGTCCGTGTCCAAGGGTCTCTTTCTCGAGCGTCGCGGTGTGTCGTTTTCCCTCCTCTTTGCTAGCTGGCAATTGACGGCTCGCTATGGCACGCATCGGCTGGGGTTCAGGCGTCGCATAAGGTTGATCGTACCTCCCTCTGGGATCTCCAGCGTCTCCTCGGAATGAATGTACTTCATCTTGCCGGTCGGTTCGGGGGTGATGTGGCGAGATGGTAGTCGATGAGGGTATCTTAAAGGGCCGCGATGTTCACTCTGCCGACTGCAACTTTTGAGAGACACCCACTTGGCCAAGCGAAATTCGTGCGCCTGCTGGATTTTGGCCGGAGCTTGGAATTACTTTGTGCCGATGGTGGGCCCCACTTGGCGCGGGCTGGCTTTGGTCCCGATAAGCGGGCGATAAGTTCGCTCAAGGCGTCGTTTATTGCGGGATTGGCGGGCAGGAAGTAGGCACGAGCAGTGTTTTACTACCCTCCCTACCTAGGTACTTAGGTAGCTACTATAATGCATTTCCAATCTCAGAAACTGAGCAGCATTCGGGTATGAACCAATAGGGGCCGGGGCCAGGGCCAGGTGAGGCAACTCTATCAGTCGACCTTGCATCTCCTACTGTGTAATTGGCGTCCCTCGTTGACGCTTGCATGTGTGCAGCGTTGTGGAGGCTGGCTGTTTGGGCACTCAGCGCTCTGACAATGAGAATGTGTCTTGCCTTGCCCTCGGACCAACAAGCAGCCGTCGACAGTCAGCCTGGAAATGCCAATAACAAGACTTTCTCTCTTTCGTGTGATGTGTGCCTTGCCCGGTAAGAGACTGAAGTAGTAGACAACATGCAGGCTTCTTCTTATGTGGGCATGTGCAATGCAGACTGTTTGTCCTGGCTGGTCCATGCGTCATCTCCTTCTTCAGCTGAAGTACAGATCAGATGTATGACTACCTACCCACCTGCCTAGGTAGGTAGTTAGGTAGGTACCTAGGTAATCGATCGCAGCGCCAAACAGCCCCCCCCCCCGGGGCCCCACACGCACACTAAACCCTGTACCCGGACAGGTACTTACATAGGTACTCTTCAACGGGGAGCTTGGCCGGTAGTGACGCATCGTCTGTGTAGGTACTTGCTTGCCGCGACAACACCTTGGTCTCAACGCCGACTCCCACTTCTATTTCCTATCCCATTCCACACTGCCACTGCCACTGCCACTGCTACTCTCAAGCACTCTCAATACCCGACCTCAGCGCAACCATCGTCAGCGTCGACGCGCCACCACCCCTCGCCACAAGCTCCGTACCATTCCGCACACGGCGCCTTCCCGCCAAACCAGCCCAGCATCAGTCAAGCTGCCTAGCTCACGGGGCGCCGGCAACATGTCGTACTTCTTCGCGACGCCCGTCGACATCGACGTCGTCCTGGAGGATGCAGACGAGCGCGCCATGGTCGACGTGAAGCTGGACAAGAACCGCCGTGAGAAGGCACCGCTGTATATGGACGGGGAGTCGGTCAAGGGCGCCGTCACAGTCAGGCCAAAGGATGGCAAGCGCCTGGAGCACACCGGTGTCAAGGTCCAATTCATCGGCACGATAGGTACGCTGGCCGCCTTTTGGCACACAAGAACGTTTGAGGACCTGATCTCAGCCGAGAGCCCCACCTGCTGACGTCTCGCGCTGTAGAAATGTTCTTCGACCGCGGAAACCACTACGAATTCCTCTCCCTGGTCCAGGAGCTCGCCGCACCCGGCGAACTCCAGCACCCCCAGACTTATGACTTCAACTTCAAGAATGTCGAGAAACAGTACGAGTCCTATAATGGCATCAATGTTAAGCTGCGCTACTTCGTCCGCGTCACAGTCAGCCGCCGCATGGCAGATGTCATCCGCGAGAAAGATATCTGGGTCTACTCTTACCGAATCCCGCCCGAGATGAACAGCAGCATCAAGATGGATGTCGGCATCGAGGACTGCCTCCACATCGAATTCGAGTACTCCAAGAGCAAGTACCACTTAAAGGACGTCATAGTCGGGAGGATCTACTTCCTGCTGGTCCGCTTGAAGATCAAGCACATGGAGCTTAGCATTATCCGGCGGGAGACCACCGGCGCCGCGCCGAACCAATACAACGAGAGTGAGACGCTGGTGCGCTTCGAGGTAAGTGATTCCAGAGGGGGGCGTTCGCTCATGGGAGGACAGAGCGCAATTCGCATGCTGCGGATGCTAATTGGGCCTTGTCGTGCACAGATTATGGACGGCTCGCCATCAAGAGGAGAGACCATCCCAATCCGACTTTTCCTGGGCGGGTTTGACCTGACCCCAACATTCCGCGACGTCAACAAGAAGTTCTCCACAAGATACTACCTGAGTCTAGTACTCATCGACGAGGGTAAGTCACCATCGTGCCATGAGGGAACCCCATCCGTCATACCGCTGCGGAGGCCCATACTGATCTGCGCGTACTACCAGATGCGCGGAGATATTTCAAACAGTCAGAAATAATACTTTACCGCCAGGCACCCGAGCTCGCCAATGGTGGCAACGCCGAGGGAACGGCACTACCGGCGCCGCCGCCCGAGAACGCGAGCAAGGTAGCGGCGGCTCATGCATAATCTTATACGCGTGTTCCTCACTTCGGAGTCACTCACCGAGCGTGGTAGCTCAAGATTCTATCTAGTTCCTATTCAAAGCGTTGTCACGGCGTTCTCGTACTGTGATAGGCCTTGTTCTACGTTTTTTCTTCTTCCTCTCACTTTCGCATTAATTCCGACCAAGCAAGCGCTTTGCTATCGCGCCCGTTTGGCCCGTGAAGCGCAATTCTTCCCCGTCCTTTGGCTTCGTCATGCAATCAAGCGCCAATCATCATACGAGGATTGAGCTTTCTTGCCCTCCAAACACTTCCCGTTTTGTGCAACGTTCGTCAATGTCGTCCCTGAAGTTGATAGCAGTGATGCGCTCGATGCAACTGTCTCTCAACTCAGCTGCGGCCGCGAAGCCCTAGCATCGGCTCGGCCCATTATGTTGTTTTCTGCCCGCCCCTTTGGCATCATGATCCACGCTCGAAATGCAGCTGTGCTGGGCTTGTGCCACATGATCCTACAGAGTCCGTACCGAATCCTTACCCAATCTCTACCCAATTCCATCCATGCCACCTAGCTGATCTCCTTTTTAATCCGCTCGCTGATCAATGACCATCACATCGTCTTCCCCGACGTCCGGCGTGAAACCAAACTGGTTGTTTTGGATCGCCGCGATCCGGTCCAGCTCGGCCTGATACTGCCTTCTGAGGTCCGCAAGGGTGACCACTTTTCTCCGTGGCTTAGTGGCGGCGGCCGCGGTGTGGTTGGCTCCCTCTTCCTGCGCAACGCCGTTAGCTGAGGGCGCCTCCTCAACAGTGATCCAGGCCTGTTTGGGGTCGACGCAGCTCAGCGCATTGATCAGCAGCAGGAACTGCCTCGTTACCACTGTATCTAGCACGTCGCCGCCGCCGCCGAGGCTGTCGCCCTCCCCTGCCTGGCGCAGCTTCTGCAGCCGGTCGTGGAGAACGGCCGAAGCGCCACGGTAGTCGTTGTGCGTGATACGCCACGCGTACAGTATCTGGTGGTACGGGGTCCCACGAATGACGTCCGTCGTGCTCCTGCATTTCTGCTGTAGTATGGAGTCGACCTCCTCTTGCATCCCCGAGAATGGCAGCGCGGTCAGCTCTAACGTCTGGCCCGTCTCACACATGCGCTCGACGAGCTTCTTCAGGCAAGACGACTTCAGGGCGCGGTCCGGCATGGACAGAAGGGTCGCATGGGCCATCTCAAACCGTGAGATGGATGTCGACGCGTTGAAAAGGCGGCTGAGCATTTCAGCCCTCGTCGCCTTAGCATCTGGGGCCTGGGCGAATTGTAAGGAGAGGCGGGCGAAGTCAATGACGTAGGAAAAGGCCTTGTGCCGGTCATATAGTGCGACTATGTGGGAGTAGTAATTGGCAAGACCGCTGTTTAGTAAATTCTTCTCTGTATCATCTAGCAGCCCACCGGTATGCCGCTCTGTGTGCTTCATCGGGACACCTAATACAGCGTTAGTGGGCGACCTTGTCCGTAGGCTGACTAGGGGGGGGGGTTGCTTACTCATTCCAACTGCTGCTTTCGTGAAGTGCAGTGCGGCAGAGGTGTAGTCCTTGAGCGATAGGAAGACGCGGCCCTGGATGTAGACGGGGAACGGGTCCTGCCCACAGAACCTCGTGAGTTCCAGCGCTAGGTCTGGCCGGTCCGCCTTCAGCAGGGAACACTGTATCAACTCTGGAGACAGCTCAATGCCACTGTCTGGCGCACAAATATCGATGACCACATCCGTCAAGCTTGATGCCAAAGGCTCGCCGTCAACATCCACGAGCCCGAGCAAGTGGCTGATAATCACTTCAAAGACGGTGATTGTCCGTGCATCGTCTGGTCGTTTCGTAGTTGTTGGCGACCCGTTAGGTCGCTCCGGTTTCAGAGCAGGCACGCTGATCTCTGTCTTGACTAGCCACCTGAGGAACTCGAGGTGCTTCAGGGCTTCGATGAGCTGGCGGTAGACATAGCCGACATCCAGTCTGGAGTGGAGGGCGCTTTCTTCATGGTCTTCGTCGTACTCATACTCCATGTGAACCAGGAGGAGTAACTGGCTAAGCAGGACCTGCCACTGTAACCCTGCAGTCTCCTGGACCGACTTGACAACGACCTTCCTGCCAAATTCTGTGAGTGGATGTCGCACGTCCCTCGATCGTGTTTCTTCGTTTGTCGCGAATAGATCGATGAGTTGTCGGTACAGCTCCTGTGTGACGATCCTGAAGTCACTCCCAAGGCTTTCGACTACTTGAGCGGCGTCCTCTTCGGAGATGCCCCGCCATGACGCAGACTCGTCGAAGAAGCGCTGTATTCTCTCCATATCCGCGTCGGCCGACTCCTCGAACAACTCCAAACGCAGCGCGGCCTCAGCTTGCTGCATGATACTGTCTGAGAAGTCATCGACAAGGTCCAGCCCAGCTGATACTAGGGCGGCAACATTCTCATTATCTATATCTGTAGAGCCCGGGGACTTGTGGTAGATCTGGTCGAGAGTTGAGCAGGGGTGAACAGCCGCAACAAGGTCGGCACAGAGCACCCAGGCCAAGCCTGAATTGTGGTCCAGGGCTAGCGAGAGTGCCTCACCCCGTTGCTTGTCCAGCTCCAAGACCAGGCGATAGAAGCGGCGCCACGAGACCTGACTGTGAGATCGGAACTGGTCGAAATCCATCTCTCCGCTGGCAAGCCTGTCAAGAGTGGCTGCTGAGCCTAATACGGAGCAGACTGCCTCGACCAGGCCCTTCCCGTTCCGAGAGGCGGCTTCCTTGGACCCCAGCCCTCGTTCGTACATGGCGAGTGCAGCCTCAAGGGTGGCTTTTGAGAATCGTCCGGGGTAAAACAACGTCTGAAGCCACTTCTCCGTCGCATCGGTAGGATCGCCAAGGTTCGAGGACTCGGCGGTTGGTTGCTCGTTGTCGACGTAGACAGACATCCACCCAGTCCTCCAGACGTCTTCAGAATCAGAAGCACGAAACTCGAGTTTTTGGACCCGGTAAGTCAGGTTGTTCTTGGTCAATATCCAGAGGTGGAAGGCCTGGCCAGTAGGTTGCGCCACGCCGAAGTCCGCCAGAGTCCACACGTCCCCTGAGGAGAGACCTGGGGGACTGAGTTGCTGGTCCGGGAACATGTCATGGACAAATATTGTCGTATCATCTTGAGTCTCCACCTTCCAAAACTTGAACTCGTTGGCAACCGGAGAATAAGTCACCAACGTACGCCGGCCTTCCGCCTGACCGACAATGCGGACTAGGTTATTGCATCCGGGGTCGATGATCCATTTTCCAATCTCTTGTGGGTTGCGTTCCACCCCCAGTATGTCCGCTATGTACAGGATGGCGCCCGAGCGGACGTTCCAGATACGCAAACGGTGATCTAGACAGACCGAGAACAGGAACTGTGCGTAGTCCATGCCCAAGGTGTCCGTAACCACGGACGTGGCGGCACTGAGTTCCATGTTGGCCTTGCCGTGCTTGATGGTGTGGCCGCCCTGGAACGGGAGGGGCAACAGGCTGCGAAAGCTCGTGGCCCATCCTTGAGCACTGAAGTTCGTCTCCTTCCATGGTTGACCGTTGACTAGTTTCGGTATACGTCAGTCGTGGTCACGGTCGTGTTACAAAAAGGGATGCTGTACCATTGTGAGCACGGTCCCTGTCGAACCTGATCAGGCCACCGTCATGGAAGGTGACGACCACCTGATGCGCGCTAACAGCGGCCAGGCGATGTGGGTGCTTGAAGCTGAAGGTACCGGCCAAGTGAGTCTTGCAGGCGTCGCCAATCCCATTTTCGGTGGCGGAGCGCTTTCGAAAGTGATCGGGCCGCAGGACTATGGTGAAGAGATGGTTGGTGTGGTCAAGAGCGAAGATGGTAAGGGCATCGTGCTCCGGAGCGTCGGCCAGGGCGATGCATGAAGGTCGTACGGGGTTGGGAAAACGCAGGTGCAAGATGAGGTTGGCGTCGGGTGCGCTCTGCTGTTTGGAGACATCGGCGGCGCGGAGGCTCAGGACGGTGCCGTCCTCGAGGACGCGCCAGAGGAAGCTGCGGGGCGAGGCGTGGTGCTTCCTGTGGTATATGGATGCTGCGGTTGCCAAGGTCCTGGAGCGGTATGCCCTCTCCTCCTCGCCATACCTGTCGAGCCCAAGGGGCCGGCGGTCTCTCGACCTAGTAGGCGCAGGAAGCCTGATGTGGACAATGGACGCGTTGGAGGCAGGCTCCAGACTGACGCGAGTCTCCTTGAAGAGGATTGGCGGCTCGGGTTCCATCTTGAAAGCTGCCTCCTGCGCTCAAGGAGTCCAAGCAGAGAAGAGTCAGACGAGAAGCTGGCCACGAGACGGGCGACAGAGAGCCAGGGTTGCTCGGTTGGTAGCTGTGTCGAGATGTGGGCGCGTTGACGCGGTTTCTGCCGCTGGGTCAGGCTAGCAGAATTTCTGCCAGTCCTGCAGGGCCCACCTACTGAAGTAGGTATCTAGGTACCCAAGTCCTAGGGACCTACCCGGGGGTTAGACCTCCCCTATGCCGCTAGGCAAAGGGGGTTATAGAATCCTATAGCAGCTAAAATCGTACAGTATTCAAACTTTTTTAAGTATTAAACACTACTAGAATAATAAAGTTTCTATAATATTAAATTTAATTTACTACTAATTTATTATAAATAATTCTAGAATTAGTAAAAATAATACTATAACTTATACTAATTTAATAACTTAAGTTAAAATAAGCAGTAATAATAAATTAATTTTATATAACTACTAATAACTATTCTTACTATTAATATTTTTATTTAATAATATTACTAGCTTCTAACTATACTATATTAGTATTATACTTATTAAGCTATTACTATAAATAAATTTAATTATATATAGCTATAAGTAAAATATAATAATTACTTTTACCCTATTATTTAAAACTTTAATATAAGCTTAGACTACTATTTACTATTTATATTTATTAAGTTCTTTTACTAGGCTAGAATTATATAGAGTTCTAAAACTATAAGAAACTATAAAACTACTAAGCTACTAAACTATAAAACTACTAAGCTGCTAAACTATAAAACTATGAAGTCTCTAAACTATAAAACTATAAAACTATAAGTATTAATACTACTAATAAGAATACTAGTAATACTAGTAAGACTAGTAATATTAGTACTACTACTATTACTTATTATTATTATTACTATTATAGTTTTAACCTACTATTATAACTTATATTATTACTTGTTTTAATTCTAATAACAGTTTATTATCTAAAAAATAAATATTTTTTATTATATAAATAAGCCTTAATTTTATAAGAATCGTAAAATACTTTTTTTATAAATAAGGTTATAGTTTTGTAGTTTTATATTAATTACTATAAAAACTATAAAACTATAACCTTATAAAACTTTTAAACTATTAAACTATTAAACTATTAAACTACAAATTTATAGTAATATTTATTATAACTCTAGAACTATAGTGAGTATCTTAGAAATATAAGATAATAAATATTCTTTAAAATAAATGTAGTAAGTTTTACTATATAGGAAATTGTATAGTAATATTCTAGTTTACTTTTATAAACCTATTTAGCTATATAAGATAGCGTTCTTATTTACTACTACTAACGTATACTACTCTACTAAAAGATATTAATACTTAATACTATATATGAAGTATTTATAGTAGTATATAAGCCTTTACCGTTATAATATGAACTTCTATTTAGTATAATTAGCCTAGTTTATATATATTAGTACTACTAAAGTTTAAGATATTATAGTTAATAAGTAACCTAGTTTAACGCTATTAAAAACTAAATAAAAGTCTTATTTACTATATAACTTAAAACTTTAAATTACTTAAAATAGGTAATACTAAAACGCTATTATCGCGCTATAGCTTCTAGCTCTACTTTTTAATATATATATTACTAGTAAACCCGACTAACTATAAGAAACTCTTTCTATAAAACTACTTTAAAGCAAGTAAATAAACTACTAAAATAACCTTAACTAACTTATATAATTACTTTGTATTACTTAAATATATAACTTTAAAAGCTTTATAGTAATAAAAATACAAATAAATAAATAAATTTATTTTTACATTAAAGTAGCTCTCTACTTTAAATTTAGCCTAGTAATAACAAAGAAGGTTAATATATTCTTTAATGTATTTAAAAACGTTTTACTTAGATTAAAATATTTTTAGATCTTTAAAGAAATATATAACTTAGGTTTATTAAAGTATAAAAGCTTAAGCTATGAAACTTTAAGAGGTTAAATATCTTTTTAAAAATGCTATAGCTAAATAAAATTAAAAAGTCCCTTATTTATTAAGATACTAAAAAGCTAAATTAACTTAGTTAAAAAGAACTATAAGTATAATTCTGTTAACTTAATATTTAAGAAGAAATACTCTACTACTATAGTAGATAACTTAACATTATAAGTAAATTAAATAGCTTTAACTTATTACTTATTAGCTAGTACTTATAATCGTAAGGAGTATTAGATACTATTAATATTACTTATTTTCTATAAGCTATTTATAGTAAGGCTAACCTACCTATAAGAGGTAGGGTTTATAGCTAACTAAGCTTAATATTACTTTCCTATATTTGTAACTTTTTCTTTTATAAAAGATATTATCTATATAAATTAAACTTAAACCCTTTAAGTTATTAGAATAAATATAAAGAAAGAAACTATTCTACTATCCTCCTATTAAATAAAGGTATATATTTCAAAGCCTTACTATTATTAAGGGTAGTTAGTTTATATATTTACTATTTATTATTAATTATAAATAAAAAGAAGAATATTTTAAATTACTTATATAATTACCTTCTTTTTATTAATCTATAGCCTTAAAAACCCTAATCTAAGTACTTAAATAACTAAAAAACTATATATATATAAGCTTATATTTCTACTATTTATATATACTAAATAAATACTTAGAATAAACCTAGACTAGATCCTAGACCTACTCTATAAATTAAAAAGGAATAGCGCTAGCTATAGGTATATATTATAG